>JBBBWG010029054.1:36292-55156 GCA_037176905.1 Azolla pinnata
AACAACAACAACAAGAGGAGGAGGAGGAAGAAGAAGAAGAAGAAGTAGAAGAACAAGAGGAACAACAACAACAACAACAACAACAACAACAACAACAACAAGAGGAGGAGGAAGAAGAAGAAGATCAAGAACAAGAAGAGGAAGAAGAGGAAGAAGAGGGAGAAGAAGAAGAAGGGCTGCTGCCCATGGAAGGAGAGCTGGCACTGCTCAAGGCCTGCTCCAAGGACAAGGACTTGTACAGGGGCAGCGGAGTCCATGCCTGCATCGTCGCCAAGGGTCTTCTCGAGAGGAAGAAGAAGAAGGAGGAGGAGGAAGATCGGTACCTGGGGAACGCGCTGGTTAGCCTGTATGCGAAATGCGGCGCTCTCTCCAGCGCGCAGTATGTCTTCGATCGCCTCGTCGTGAGGGATGTGGTGTCGTGGAAT
The DNA here is from genome assembly GCA_037176905.1 of Azolla pinnata. Lineage (NCBI taxonomy): Eukaryota > Viridiplantae > Streptophyta > Polypodiopsida > Salviniales > Salviniaceae > Azolla > Azolla pinnata. The sequence continues at coordinate 36,718 of JBBBWG010029054.1, forward strand.
GCGCTGATCTCGGGCTACGGAGAGCACGATCGGAGCGGCGAGAGCGCTCTCCGGTGCTTCCATCGGATGCATAGCCACGGAATCGCGCCCAACGCAGTGACCTACGTCTGCGTCTTGAAGGCTTGTGCAAGCCAGCATAGGAAGAGCAGCAGCAACAACAACAACAACAACAACAACAGCATGATGGGCAAGAAGAAGATTACCTTCGAGGGAGGAGGCGATGCGGCGGAGATGGAGATGATGCGCGGCGCGATCGTACAGCAGATTGTGGAGGATGGTTTGCTGAGGAGCAACGTTGTCGTCGGGAACTCGTTGGTCGATATGTATGCGAAGTGCGGCGCACTGGCGAGGGCGCGAGCAGTGCTGGAGCAGCTCCCAGGCCGCAACGCCGTCACTTGGAACGCCCTCATCTCGGGATACATCCGATCGGGGGAGGGGGAGGAAGCGCTGAAATGCTTCGAGCAGATGCAGGCCGAGGGAATGTCTCCCGACGAGGTAACATACATCTGCAGCTTGCAGGCCTGCGGGAGCATCGGGGACCTCGGGAAGGGAAGGGAAATCCATGGCCGAGCCGCGAGGGAGGGCTTGTCGGGCACCAACATTCTTGTGGGTGCGACGCTGGTCGACATGTACGCGAAATGCGGGGCTCTCGCGGAGGCGCGGGAGGCTTTCGACGAGCTCCGCGGCCGGAATGTGGTCACTTGGAGCGCCCTCATCGCGGGGTATGCGCTTCATGGCCATGGCGAGGAAGCTCTCGGCTGCGCTGCGCAGATGCAGCGAGAGGCGCTCTTCCCCAACGCCGTGACCTTCGTCTCCATCCTGAAGGCTTGTGGGCAGCTCCGAGCCGCCGACAAAGGGAAGGAGGTGCATGCCGAGATCCTCCGCCGAGGAGGAGGAGGCCTTCTTCTCGAGAAGAATCTCCTGCTCGCCAATGCGTTGCTCGACATGTACGCGAAATGCAGCTTGCCTTTGCGAGCCCGCGATGTGTTCGATCGCCTTCCGGTTCGTAGCATCGTCTCATGGACCTCGTTGATCGCGGGATATGCCCACACCGGCGGCCACGGCCGCGAAGCTCTCGGCTGCTTCCAGCGGATGCAGAACGAGGGCCTCTCGCCGAACGCGATCACCTTCGTCGCCGGGTTGAAGGCCTGCGGCGCCGCAGCGGCAGGTAGAAGAGGGAAGGAGATGCATTCCGCACTCGCCCGAAACGGCCTGCTCTCGGAGAATCCTTTGGTGGGCAATGCCCTGGTGGCTGCTTACGCGAAATGCGGGCTTGTCGCGATCGCGGAGCAGGTCTTCGATCGCCTTCCTGCGCACGATGCGTTCTCGTGGAACGCGTTGATCCACGGATACGCGCAGCGCGGCGACGAGGACCTCGTCGTGGCCTCGGTCGCCGAAATGTCCTCCGCAGGCATTCGACCCGATCAGGTCACGTTTACTCTCCTCCTCAATGCATGCAGTCACGCGGGGCTTCTCGAGGAAGGGAAGATGTGGTTTGAGAGGATGAGCTCGGGCTTCGGGATGCTCCCGACCTCGGAGCATCGCGCTTGCATGATCGATCTCTTCCGGCGCGCTGGTCATTTGGGCGAGGCCGCCGCGATCGCGGCGATGATGCCCTCGCTCGACGATGCCCCTCTCGTGTGGACTGCCCTCCTCGCTGCTTGCCAACGGCGAGGCGACGTCGAGCTCGGCGAAGCCGCGTTCAAGCACGCGATGCAGCTGAATGAGAAGCATGCTGCCGCATACGTCTGCATGAGGAATACGTACTCGGCGAGGAAAACCTGAAAACAATGCTGTGTGGCATAAGCATTCATTCATTCAGCTGAAGGTTCATTCATGAGGAATACGTATTCGGCGAGGAAAAACCTGAAAACAATGCTGTGGCATAAGCATTCATTCATTCAGCTGAAGGTTCATTCATGAGGAATACGTATTCGGCGAAGGAAAAACCTGAAAACAATGCTGTGGAAAACCTGAAACCCTAAACCCCTAAACCTAAATATTTGAGCCGGTTTTGCGGACGATTCCATTCCGACACGACACAGCAATCGGATGACAAGAGTTTACATCTTGAAGAAAGGAAAAGGTGATGGCTTTACTTGCATTTTGGTTAGGCGAATCTCCGTCTGGAGAAGGTTGCCATCAAACGATCAAAGGGGATGAAAACTTTGGAAAGAATTTACCTGTTTTTTAGACCCATGCTTTGCTTGCTGCCTTTGCCGAGGATCAGACAGGAAGAATAAGCACTCTGGTGATGGCTGAGATGCATAGAGGTAAGAATCTGTTTTGCTTCATCCGCCGCCATTCTACAGGACATTCCACTTCTTCTACAGTGTCTTCAACCCCAAACCATGGCTGTGGTGATGAATCTGCCACAAAAGATGGTGGGGATAATGACCAAGAGGTGTCTGTATAGATGTAAGCTCTTCAACCCCAAACCATGGCTATGGTGATGAATGTCTCTGTATAGATGTGGGATGTGATTTAGCATATTTCCTCCCCATTGTATGCCATTCTCTTTCTTTCATGGTGGCTGCCTATCTATACAACTGCTCCGTGAAATCAATCACCATATATTTATGGTGCACCATAGCCACACTTGATTGGTTAGCCAAAGAGAATTCTCTTATGATCATCAAATGCTGCAAGACAAGCCACCATATAAAAGATCAGTGCATGCAATGCTCTTCTGGATGGTAAAAGAAGTTGAAAAACACAGCCCAATAATGAGCTGGTTGTTGTAATGGGGGAAAAAAAAACCTTCTAAAAGATGAATAATCTCTTGCTCATGCTTGTGGCCTCCATTTCTTGCTCCAAATCGAAAGTAGCTGGATCGATCTACGTCAAAATGCTTTTCGAATCAAAGGTCAGATGCATATTATCTTTTACAGTTTTCAGACCTTTCTGGTACGTTGTCGAGCACATCATTTGTGCTGGAATCCGGAAATAAAAATGACTAAAGCTTGTGAATCTCAACAGGTCTAAGGAGCACTGGTTTATTTTTATCATGAGCACATCATTTGTGCTTGAATCTCAAGTAAAAACACCGCCGCCTTCTGTCGCTTGTGAATCTCGACAGGTCTCAGCAAAACACTGTTTTATTCTTATGATGATACACTTCTTGTACCATCTTCAACACTCTCATGAATCATGGCTCCTTTCGAATTCTATTCTCAGTTTTCGTCAATTTTGACTTCCGGTGCTAGTGTTCCTAACCTTGGTCAAACCTTCGCCAAACTCAAACCAATTTTCTCTCTCGAAAGCCTATCGATTCCACGGTTTGGAATACATTACGGTAGATAGGAAAAACTTCCATCGAGTTTTCTCGAGGATTCATAGCAGGTTGTGCTCGAGGATAGAGACACAATGACGCAATGAGCTATCACAAGCTTGTCGTTGTTACAATAACAAGGTTCAGTTTATCACAAAAGTTGCCATTACAATAACAAGTTTTCACCGCCATAAAATCCTCCCTAAGAACTAAGAATTCAACTAACCTTGGATGTAGTTTGAGCAAGGAAACAGCTTTCTTGCACAAAAGTTGTAGAAGAACCAGCTTGCATGCCATAGTGGCAAGCTTTACAACGATAGAGGAGCAACTGAAGGTTTGCAGCTTCAATGAATGAATGCATGAATTAAGATGATTCCCCTGCATAGAGTCAGTCATAGAAGAAGAGACTTTGCATGCCATACTCGCAAGCTTGTTCCATGATGGACATTGGGGATACATCAGAGCATTGGTACAAGGCCCAAATGTTTAACTAGTTCGTGAGCAGTACCTTTCCTGAGAGGGACTGTTCATGCCTCGGAAAGAAATGCCGCTATTTGAGTGATGTATGTGCTCAAACCTTGTGAGTAAAGCCACCACTTCCTGATAAGTCATCAAGTCTTTCACACAGCATTTCCGAGTAGAACCATATGCATCAAAATCGTAATACCCTCCATCGGTAGAATCAGGAAATGCTCTCTAAAATGTCGTCATTTCTGCACACCAAGCATATCAGCATTCAGCACTTTGTTGATATTCGAAGGCGCATATGAAATGGTTAAACCGCATAACTGCACAGGTAGTTACCATAGAATCTACTTTCTTGCGCTCGGTTTAGCTTTCTTTTTCTTCAGTGCTTTCTTCTTTGCATCTCGCCGCTTACCTTGCTTAAAGACTGCAAGCACTTCAATGCTGCAAGGAGAAATAATTACATAGATGACGCTTGATAGAATCGTAAAAGCATGAGGAGAGAGAAACTGGCTTCACCTATCGGTCCCTGGGAAGAAATTGAAAGCCTCGGCACTAGATAAGTGCCACGCTCCGCCCTCTAGTAAATCTGCGCAGTCCTGTGAATGCCAAGATTATGGTGTTGAGGTGTCTTCCTAGTTAATCAAACATATGAAAGAAAACAGTGCTAATACCCTTTTGAATGCTTCCCAGCCACAACTAATGTACACCAATGTGTCAGGCCATGTGGACTCATTACCAACAAGCTCACTCCCAGCTGCAGCATCAAGACCAGCTTGTCGTGCCCGAAGGATCCACGGTCGCTTTTCATCCCTGTTCACTTTGAGACACGACACAATCAGACAAGCTTACCTAAGGAATTTGAAAAGCCTGTACCTAGAAATTCTTGTAACCAGATATGTCCGATGTCACATCCAGACTTAACAAATCAGGAGGACGTGATTCCTTGGTAAGAACAAAGACGGGCCATGAACATCAAGATCTTGAAGAACAATACTTCAACTATGAAGCTAGGAAACAACAGATGACGGAAACCTCCAGTGTTAACATTGGTCTAGAAGAAGCCCTGCCAAATATAAAGATGGTGCAGAAATGCAGAACTAGACTGCCAGATTCCAAATCAGTTTGGACAGGTCTTGTTTATGCCAAAGCCTGAGATAGATCACTTGCAAAATCAATCTACAGGTAGAAAATACCTATAACCCGAATTTGATGCCACATCTACACTTCAAAATAAATGCAATTTAGCAATACGTTCAGATGTGATTACCCTAGCATAAAAAACAAAGGGTCATCAGGTATGAAGCTGGGCAGCAGAGTTGAGTATGGAAGGGGATGATGAGGAACTCAGTGTTAATGTCAGAGGAGATGTCTTGCCAAAAGTAACAGTGCTGTATAAGTGCAGATTACCAAGATTGTCAGGCAATTCGGAACATTTTATTTATGTCAAGCCCTGACACAGATCATTGGCGATTATTCGGTACAAAAGGAGATGCAAGTATTTCGTTGAGCATGTCCAAAAATACCATGCACGCTTCATAGTTTTTACTAGAACAAGAAAAAGTAGTGGTCATGTTTCTTCATGAATTGGCAACCTGAGGATATCTTAAAAACGTCACGTGGTTTTTCTGACATTCTCAAGTTTATTATCTACTATACCAGTTTTACCAGTAAATTCCATCGAATCACCCACTAAATTCTACATGTTCTCTATAAGCTTGCTTTCTACATGAGGAATGTATACAATAGCAAAAAGTTATGACAGGACAGATCTGTCAATTCTGTCATCGGGATGCACACTGTTTGCAAATTTCAGTGCTTTTCATGAAATAAGAAGTTACTACTAAGCCGTTAATGTGATCACCTATATTTGGGACTGTTCTTGTAGATATCAAGACGCAGATAATGTTTGGAGAATAAAAATCTGATTATTTGTCCCAGGGAATTTTTATGTTTCTCCCTCATCTGTAGCCACAGCATTTGCAATCTCCCTCCAGTCACTCAACCATAACATTGGAAAAGCACTTGCCACACATCGTATTATAGCTATTTTAAACACAAGCAGGCCATGTCTATCTGGACCATTGCCCTGCAATTGTTAGGCTAAAAGATGGTTTCTTTGATTTTTTGACACAGATCTTGGTTCTTTGGAAGGTAGAAGTTTCAGGATATCTAAAGCAATACTTTTGAAATGGATAAAAAAAACACATCCTTATCGAAAATGTCAAATCTTAAGACAAAAAGAGATAAATTTCACTTTGATGCTGGTCATGAGAAGCTTTTGAGTGAATTTCATAAAAAAAAAAGAGTAAAATCATCCAGGAGGTCAAAAAAAGAATAGGCTTACTTCACATCTTTGTCCTCAGGTCGAACCTTGGTTTTACCTCCTCCCCTAAAAGATGCCGTTCTTAATGCATCAATGACCGACACTTCCAAGCCTTTGCGTGGGGGGTCGACCACCACAACATCTGAACCTTTTAACCAGTTGATCGGATTCTACAGTGTAGAGTAGAACTTTTTAGAGAAAGAAGTATAGCTAATATTTGAAATGCAATTCTCGAAAGAGATATACCACTGCCACATCAGCACAATGCCAAGTGATTTTTGATTTATTTGCACTCGGTAATCGTGACAAAGACAGCTCAAATGATTCTTTTGCTTCTTTATTGATTTCCACACATCTCACTGATCTTTACAAAGGGCCAAACAACCAAATGATTAGCAGAAGTTTGCAAGGAGAAACGATTTCAACCACGAAATCACCCTAAACATTCATCAACCAAGCCCTTTCAACCACTTGATGCATGTATATGCATGAAAAGACACTTCAAATGATTATTCAGCTTCTTTAACAAATGCCAGTAATTTCAACCAAGAAGTCATCATCCTAAATTATTTACCAATCAAGCACGATTCAACCACTTGACAAAATGTATATTTACAACCCATAGAACGCTGATTTCACAACTAGTTCTTATTTTTCTAACACATGATATCGCCTCCAGTATAGAGACAGGAATGAACTAATCCACAGTCACTAACAAATTAAGAATGAGTTTTCCAAATTATAAATAGAAATATACCTGCAACTAGAGTTTGCAACGAGGCTTAATCCAATGATACCAGACCCTGCATACAACTCAACTACAGCCTTGCCAGGCTCAACAAATGTCTGAAGCTTCCGCAGTAAAGACTCAAAACTCTACAAAAACAAACAGGGATGATCTTACAGAATGACCTCATACACATCACCACCCCAAAACATCAAATAGTCTGAACAGAATCAAAGGCTGATTATATGACATAAAGTATCAGCACAGATTTTCAAAGCATCAGCTCTTTCAAGTAGTAAATGGATGTCACTCCTACGATTTCAAGATTCCCCAAAGCTGTGTTGCTTAAAAGTTAAAATCTGATGGAAAACAACAATTTAGTATTCTGAATACTGAGATTCAGAGTCTTATCGACATGCTAGCAGCCACATCTACGAGTGTACAAATGTAAACAAGCTTAAAATTCTGTTCAAACACCAGTCTAATGGTTTAGAAGTTCGACTATATTACTCCTTAGCCCACCGTGTAGATGAAATGTCCATATTTGATATGATCTATTGCTCCAGTAGCTTAATTAAACATTAAAATACCTTCACAAGCAGCTCAAAGTAGGAAAGCATGGTAGAAAGATTTTCATTCAACAATGATTTAGCTAAGTTTTATCATTCGGTATGATTTTACATATTAAAACGCACAAATAGGTAAAGGCATACACCAGGGAAAGTATATCGACCTAATACATAGAAAGCTACTGTCCTTACAAACTTCCTACAATGAACAAGAGGTTTAGCTAGAAGCTCAACAAAACATCAACTTAACCAGGTACAGAATGCATATATGTATAGAAATAGATAGATACATAGATAAGGACAGATAAAGATATAGACATATACATACATACACAAATAGTTCATACATATATACCTAAGTATATAAATTTTCTTAAGCCATTAAGTGACCCAACTTGGAGCACTTCGAGCTTAGAGTAGATCAGAGCACCTCATGGTCAGAGCAGATAAATGTGGATCCCGAGGCTTAAGCTTGAAACTTTTTATAAATTTACCAGGAGGTAGTCTCAATTTGTTAAAACACTCTGGTCTATTAACACGTTACCGACATCAATGACTGCACTACCAACAAACTCCGTGAGAGGTTGTATCTTCATGGTTGATGGTATTCTTTAACTATTTTACAAGTGTTCGTATGAGCACTCATGTGATACAATGAACAAGATATTGTTTCTACGACAAGAGGTGCTTGACCAAGAATCTTCTCCACTTTGTAATCTTCTTGACTATTTATATCAAGCAGTCATAGAAGTTTTTAAAGAAGTGTTGCAAAGACTTAAGGGACACAATACAGGAGAAATCATGTACATATTGTGAAAGTGTTACTGGACCAAAAGCAATGGCAGACGACAAAGATTGCGAAGACTGGAGCGTTAACATTCAGTGGACAATGGGGCATGACCAAGAGGCTAAGAAGTGAAATATTTCTTGAGAGAACGCGTGGGGAAGACGTCAAAACCAAAATTGGAGGCATGGAGACAGGAAAAAAGCAAGAGAAAGAAAACAATAGGTATACAGAAAGCAGTCGCAATAAAACGCACAAAGAATCCTCATATGACAACCAAATTTAGCATCTAGTGTGATCTATTCCTACTTAGCCTCCAACTTTTTGGACTTAATCTTATTCATCTTGTTTATAATCTCTTAGTTTATATCCTCTCTTAGTCGTATACATTTCTTCGATTTATCTTATCACATATATGTGAGGCAAAATTATTTACCCAGTCAATCGCCTTGAAATGCTCAAAATAGTTGTTCTATGTAGTAACACCATGAGGATAGCAAGTAATGAACAAGAAGATATGTTATTACTAATAATGAAACTTTACCTTCATGTTGAAACGGTGGTTAAAATTCTGTAAGTAAAATCATAAAGTCATGGATTCTATTTCTTCCAGAACCATTCACCTATTCAATGAGTGAGCTTACCACTTACTTTGGCCTTTGCCCCTCAATGACCTCACCTCAAACAATACCAATATGGAACAATTTGACCTTCAGGGAGCGTGTTGGAACTTGAGAATTGTTGAGAATCAAGCTCAATGTGAATATGAACACTTGCTCATAGATATAAGCATATTAAGTCTAAAAGTATGTGAACACACTTTAGTATAATCATGTAGTCACACGAAAAACTAGATATTTATATCCACTTAGCCTAGAGTTGTCATAAAAATGTCAATGTAGTTATATCTTATGAAAGAATCTTTTCAATGACAAGAGCTCACCATGTTTAATGTGGTAGTCCATTGGGGACTTTTATATAAAGCTTACTTGAGCTCTTGTATCATTTCATGAACATTATTCAAATCTAAACAGGTCCTCATCTGAAAACTGTACATGCTCTATTTTTCTATTTCATTCGATTAATTTTTTGCTCACACACTATCAATCACGCATATATAGTTTCTGCACACTTGAGACTCTATTCAAGTTAATCTCTCTCAACACAGGTTTTACACTTGTCAGAATCACCAAAAGTCGCCTCAGAATCAGCCAAAAATGCTTCATTATCTTTCGAGGAGATTTACGACAAGCTCAAAAGCATAGGAAATGGATGATACTGTGAGAAACAAGGTCAGGGGTAGCCATAGGAACAATGTTGATTTGTATGTCCTGATATAAATCTAGAGCTCAGCATATGGAATGAACCAAGATTTCAAGATCTGTAAATTTGAGAGCTGGCATACCGAATAGGAGTATTAATACTTTTTGCATTTCATCAACAAAAAATGAGAAGCAACTTCAGCCAGACAACAGTGCAAGGAACATAAAATCAGTGGTCTCCAGCTTTCTAGCAACAAATGGAATTGGCGAGTCACAGTTTATTCATTCGTGATGCTCAATGTCAAGATTATGCCTTCCAGGCTACAGGAACACTGAGCTAGTTTGACTCTCTTTAATCTCCAATTTTGCATCTAGAATGCTCATATTTCAGGGTGCAAAAGGTTCTGCATGTTATACTTGCATTGCACTATCATTTTCATCACGTAGAGCAAGGACAGATAATACTAGCGTATATAATGACACCTTCATAGCACCATTTAATTTATTGCACATAAAGAGAACTTCAAAACTTCAAAAACAACAAGTATAAAAGTCAACCTGAAGATTAGCCTGTGAGAAACTAGCAGGTAAAAGAGTAACATCAACACCACCAATTCTCTCCCAGCAATGTTGATCTCCCAATAAATGCCTCCATCTTCCACCAAAAATAACCTATTAAGGAGAGAATCTATCCATAAGTTTTAGCCGGTCCATTTTTAACTTTTATCATTCAAGCAACGAATACCAACACATATAACTGTTTGTGATTTTCATAGGTGAAACCTTAAGGACTGATTTAAAAAGGTGAATTTACAGTTTTAAAGATAGATAATTGAAAAAACATACAACTTAACACACACCCAAAAAGACCTGCGATAGATAAAAATATTTAGTAGTCTAGAGGCCTATAGTGTTGGATATATAAAAGGTACTAGTTATTCTCTTCATTAAAGCATCTCTAATACATAAGAGTTAATCGGTCACCCAACACTCTTTCGTAGATCCAAGGAGGTATAACATAATCTCATACTTCATGCTATGGGACATCAACTGGATTTTAGCTTCATTTCATGTCCTTCATTTAAGGGTGGTCCCTGTGGCGAACAACCATTAAACCATTCTTTTCCTTGATATTTTCACTCATTGCTCAATTTGGAGTTAAATTCGTAATATCTGGAATCAAAGGTCTGTTGTTGTTTTAATTCACTCTTTTGATGTGCCATTATCCTTAGAGGCTCAAACTGAAGCTTTGTTGTTTTAATTCACTCTTTTGTTGTTTTAATTCAATGAGAACTTTCATTAATTCATAAAAATAAAGAAAATAAAAAATCGGTATTTTCCTTTTTCTCTCTCTTTCTTTCAATCGAATTTCAGAGAATTGGATTATGTTTTGACAGTTATTTAAATGATTAATGTTTTGATTTTAGTTATTTTAAAACGTATGGTGACAATCAAAGGAAGAGCTAACATGTTAAAATTGTGCTTCGATTTTAGAATAAACCAAAGAAGTATAAGTAAACATGTATTCATTAAAAACTATTCATTATCAGCGTAATCGAGATTCCAAACTCAGATAATCTAACACTCCTATTAAGAGACCTCCAAGATGAAGAGATTTCTAAAACAATGAAAGCATCTTCAGCCCATACTGCTATCCAAGGGAAGTGACATGGGTCTATGCAAAAAACAATTTTTTTAAGGGAAATTTATTGTATCACAATTGGACTTTCCGAATTTGAAGTGTAGACTCAAGTGGAAACACCAAAGAAAACAAAAATATTCAAGAGTGAACAATAAAAGCAAGTACAGAGTATCATTGTACATATAGTAGCATTTGTAGCCTTTTGAGTCCATTTTATTCTAATGAATGGATATTTAAAAGAAATTTAAAGCATGTGGAGAATATCACCTTCAAAAGAAACATAAATTTTTAAAATTTCGTGACCACCCATAACAATAAGACAAAATTATAAATTCAGACAAATTAAATAAGAACATCCACATTTCAAATAAGGAAATAAACCAGAGAAGATGTCAAGATTTACACTTAAACATGCATTACATATAAGACCTTCTAACGTAAAGACTCACATTGCTTCTTGATGTCTGAAAATTTGCCCATATTGAATGGAAGAGAGGATTGGCACACTTCATTCCACGCTTTTTCCATAAATACTATAAAAGAATATAAGGTACTGTCACCGCAACTAAATCAACTGGATGGCAGATATAAAGTGTTAATCATATAGAGGCTTTGACACATTGCATGTTTCTTTACCTCGGCTAATGAGTTCAATAAGGGACCAGTTGAAGACTGCTCCGACCTAGCATTCCAGACCAATGCAGCCTGCACTTTCCCTGCATATGTCCATATCTTTGTAAATTTTTCCTTTTTCACAAATGATGACGTAACAAACACCACAAAAACAAGATGCAAATAATAACATGGTTATGTGGCAACTGGATCATTATCCATGGCAAACAAAAAACAGGGGAACGTCATAGAGGTGTTGGGCTGTGTCTTAGGAGATGGGTGACAAGATTGCATGCCCTTCTGGAGCGCCACATCTTGACGATTGTGATGATGCAAATATGACAAGAAAGAGACGCTTTCAACATGTGAATACGTTGCACACATTTCCTTCTAGAGAACTGGCAAGAAGAGGCATAACTCTTGAAATTTTTAAGAACGTCTAAAATAAAGAAAGGAAGTGATGGCAAACCCCAATGCTGAGGGAGCACAAAGCGATCTAAATCAAGGTAAAGTTGATACAGGAAAAGCAACACACGATCGATTTATTAACTGCAAAGGGGTACAGATAAGGCCATGATGATTGGACGTGTAATCAACAGCTAAAATCCACCCACAACAATCCATATATGTTGCAACTTCTTACAATGGGTAAAGCTGGTATTTGGAAATATTTATAGTCACACACAAACAATGATAGAAATCCAACATGTACACCAAGAATATGATGTTGATAGAAAGTTTTGTTCAGTTGCCTAATATACACCATGTGTGCAATATGTTTTTCCAAGATGCTTCAGAATTTCAAACGTATTTTAGCAAATGATCTGAGGGATGCATGTAGCAGATCTAGAAGAGATCTATGCATGACACGTTCTCCACTCGACATCTTCATGTGATTCTATTTCTCCCTCTTTATCTACACCCTCTCCTTCTAAGATGAGGACCTCAAGGATAAGAACTGAAAATAATAAAGATAAGGAGGTACATAAAAGCGTTCAAGAAAGAGAATCATAGTACAGAACATTATAACACAAACTAATGCAGTCGTTTGATTCTTCTAATGGAATCCTGAAATCCATATTTCTTGTCTCCCTCTAATTAGTGAAGAACAATGATCTTACAGTTGACTACAAACGGATCTGAATTTATATGATGTTACCATTTGCATAACGCTCCTTGGTTGGAATTGAGGTGTTGTATGTGGTTATTGACATCTGAGTGTACAGAAAAGTGCAAAATTAGAAATGAAATTAAATACCTCTCACTTTATTAACCGTTGACATTACCTGGACATAACGTAGTTCACCACTCCCTGTCTCTTCATCATATGGTTGTACACCAAGCTTTTTAATTCCTAAGGCAAAACAATTGGAGTCATATTGTACTAAGATCATCCTGAATACAGATTCAACAAAGCCTGATCTGAATACCTTCTTTTAAAAGTTCAACAGCTTCGTTGATTTTTGGGTGGTGAGCTAGTATAAAAAATCATTTTAAGATTATGAGTGTTTTCTGCAATATGAGGCAATCTGACACACGTCAGAAGGAGAATAATCACAAATAAGGGGGATCATCACAAACTTCGGCAATGTGGAATATTGATGACCTCGTGTGTGCCCTCCGCGTAAAGCCCTATAATAGGATTTTCTGATGTTCCTCGCACTGCTAATTTGGCTTTGCACCTCCATCCCCCCTACACAATGAAAGATGAAAATTAAAATGTTAAACTACATACCGATCTGTAAATGGAAACAATTGAATAGCATAAACATTTATACCACGCTGCCTGTAGACAGCTTGAAGTCATTTACACCATGAGAGCGAAAGAAATTTTTGGCTTCCTTTAGAACAGGGGGTTTATCCAATGCCATGTCAATCATGCAGCCTGAACACCTGTTACCACAGCATTCAGTCACTTCATAGAATATACTTCATACAGGAAGAGAAATCAACAACCAATCCTTTCCGAGAGCCTTGAAATAAAGAGTCCAATAGGCATAATAATCCTCAGCAAGACTCAGCATATTTGTTCATAAAATTATGACAAATATGAATCCTCAACAAGACAAGGCATGTACAACAGAAGATGAATTTGAAAATTTCAAATGCAATAAAGTAATGAATTCAATATAGCAGAGAAATATGCAACCAAAAACTCAAGGAATGTCATGAATAACAGTGTCACTCCCAATCTTCAGGGAGCAATAGGTGATGCGTATGAATGGCATTCATGACATCGAAGATGAGATGTGTTAAGGACTATTTGGATCAGATGAAGTGGTTCGTGACCAAGACTATGAAGATGGGAAAGTTGACATTCAGGGAGCAATAGGTGATGCACAAGAAGCTAAGAAGGGAAATACTTTCTAAGAGAACTCGTGGAGAAGGGATCAGAAGAAAAGCTTTGAGGCGTGGAGGCAGAAAACCCAGGAAAGAGAAACACCAAGCTCACAAAAAACGTCTGCATTAAAAGCTCATCTCCCTCTCCCTCATATAAAGCCGGAATTGAGAGTTCAAATTTGGGAAACAAAGCTGCAGGCTAAGCTTTATTAGGGCTTTTGTATATCTAAATTTGGGATCTCCACAGCGAGCGATATGAGGAAAAAAGTAAAGCTTTAGCAAAACAAAGCATGAGAAGCAAAAAAAACTGGACCACAAGACAGCTATATAAGACCAGCTGAGGAGCACAAGGAGGGGTATCTTAACGGAAGCCTAGAGTAACTTTTTTGGGTCATATAACTAGTGGTCTCCTATCGTCTTCCTTGACCTTCTTAAGTTGGTGATCATTATACAATGGCATCTCTATTGTAATAGAATTCTTAGTCATCTTCTTCAATATCCTTGCCTACCTCGGTCTCTTCTATCTCATCTTCACTAAATACCTCACAAGATGCAGTTATCAATATCTTTTAATGTGTTATAGAATGTTCACATGGGCCATACCTCACCAGCTCGATGCACTCTAGGCAAAGAATTCAAATATACTGTAGAAGTCAGGTTAAACTCAGGCACTAGTACAGCAGTTCCTTGAAAGTTTACATATGTGGAGTAATTCTTCATAAAATTAACACTCAATTTAATAGTCATTCAATCATTCGAATTACACAGGCTCTCATCTCAGAATGTGAAACTAAATTTTTGTACCAATGATGCATAAAGATATCATTGAGAATCATGATCAAGATTGGACATTTCTAAAGTTGCCAGATCAAAAGAAAATCCAGAAGTTACAAAACTTATGAAACATGATGGAAGCAGCATGATGCCTCCAAGCAGAATAAAGTTCCATTGGTATTGAAATGGATTGGTATTGTAATACATCAAACAGAAACACTTCTTTGTTAATTAATGTCCAAGCTCTCCCATTTTGTACATAGCACAGGGTTTAGGATATTGAAAGAAATCGTGTCACGAACATAGAGATTTTAGTATATATATATCAACCGAATGGAAATTAACTGTAATGTCACTGATTACATTCCACAATAGAAAGCTCGTGGGACTCACCGTTCAAAATGTGGACAGTCAAGGTTAATGGATCCTGGAGAATCCGACCGAACTGCTGCTCTACTTGTATTGCTAGTCTCCACATTGGATGGCATATACAGCTCTCTATCTACTTCAAATTCTCCCTCCTCTTCTTCAAAGTCTTCATCTTCCTCTTCTTCTTCCTCGTCTTCATCGTCATCATCGCCGATTTCTTCTTCTTCGAAGGAGGAGGAGGAGGAGGTGTCCAGCTTGGCTTGGCCAATACCTGAAAGAAGCCGTCTTGTCGTCTGACCTTCAGCTCCACCTGCATTGCTGCTGTGCAGCTTCAATTGCGGCGGCTTGGAAGGAGCATGAGATTCCGTGGAGAGGATCTTCCTCCCTTCGTGCCAAGTCCGAAGGAGTCTGGGAGGCTTAACAGGAGGCAAACGTTTCCTTTCCGGCAATGGAGGAGAAGGCCTGGTGGACGGAGAAGGCGATGGCGACCCGTTCTTCTTGCGAGTGGTCGAAGCTGCCGTGATGGAGGCTGCAACGAGGACGGACGGGCGGCCTCTGCAGAGGTCATGGTCGAGCTGGAGGCGGATGCGAGGAACAGGAGGAGCGCAAAGCTTGGAGGAGCTCTCCATGGCCGTCTCTTCTTCTCTTCTCTTCTCTTCTCTTCGCTTCTCTTCTGTGCACTCCTTATCTGCATCAGTCAAGAAGCAAATTTCTGTATTATGTTATAAGATGATTAAGAAAGAAAGACTTTGAAAGAAAGCAATTTTCTGTATTATGTTATAAGATGATTAAGAAAGAAAGACTTTGAAAGAAAGCAATTTTTTGTATTATGTTATAAGATGATTAAGAAATACTTAAAATCTGATTAAGCATCGGACGAAGAGAGAGCTGAGAGATTTGATATGTCATTCGAGAGTGAGCGATTCGATTTTTTGTATTATGTTATGAATTAATCGAGAGAGACTTGATCCGATTGAGCATCGAGAAAGAGAGAGTCGGAAGATTCGATATCCTTTGAGAGAGTCGGAGATTCGATTTTCTGTGTTATGTTGATAAAATAATTAAGCACGACTTAATCTGATTGAGTATCGACGAAGAGAGAGTAAGAGATTTGATGTCATTCAAGAGTGAGAAATTTGATATCGTCGAAGAGAGTATACCGAGACAATTCCTGAATGGATCCAAAATCATGTCTAGATACCAGAGATGGTATTAGTTAGTTAACTCTGAATTAAGACTTAGACATGCATGGCTTTCATGCATGAGTTTCTATTTTTCCATATCGTATTAGTACTATTGTCAGGAAAACTGCTAAAAGACACCAAACAAATTCATAAATTACATCTTAACGCTTACCAAGACTTAGAAATTACAAATTAACGCCTAGTTTTAAAAAATCAACACGTAATCAATTGATTAGCACCAAATAAGGTAATTGTGAGCTCTATCTAATATCAAATTAACTACTCGAATAACGCTCAATCGATTGATTAACACCAAATTATCCCGTTAATTGACTAATGCAATCCTGAAACTACAAACTCATGTTAATAAAATATAGCAATGGAATAGATTAGGGTCAATCAATATGAAGCGATTAGGAATAGAACCAATTAATGTTATACTAACATAATTAATTGGGTGTTAATTTTTAGTGGAAGATAATTATACTTTTTTATTTTGTAATTATTCATTTCAATAAGTGTTAAAATATAGTTTATAAATTTGTTGCACATTTTTTGGTTATTCTCCCTTGTTATTATTATTATTATTAGCGAAGACTGCCCAAAAATAACACCTAACCAAAATTTTAATTACATTTTAACGCCTAATAAATTTGAAATTGTAGATTAACGCCAGGTTTTATATCTGGCTACAAATTAACGTCCACTTAATTGATCAAGGGTAACTTAATTAAAAATTTGAAACTGCAGATTTATGCGAATCAAATAGTAAGAAAATCGGTCAGTGAAGAGCGATACGAAAACTAGAAAATAGCATAGGAAGATTAAGAATCGATGAACACACACATGCATACACACATACCACATAATGCATATGCACACATACATACATACACACATAAGCACCCACACATACATGCACGCATAAATACATACATCGACACATACATACACACACACACACTTACATGCAAACATACACACATAAACACACATACGCACGCATACATACATACACACATAAGCACACATACCCACACGCTCACATACATACATACCCACACATACATGCACACATAATACATACATCGACACGCACACACATACATGCACACGCATGCATGCACACACACATGCATGCACGGATACATACAAACACACTCACATGGATACATACGTGGGTGCACACATGCACGCCCACATACATACATACACATATGCGCACACATACACACATGTACACATGTGCACATGCATACAGGCACGCAGACATGCATACACACATGCATATGCACATACCACATAAGAGAGACGCACGCACACATCACACGTCACACAGCACGCACACATGCATACGCACGATGCACGCACATGCACACACATAGGCATGTGCACATGCGCACGCATACACGCATATCACATCACACGCACACATGCACGCACACATGCATACACACGCGACTGCACACATACATACATGAACGCTCGCATGCATACATGCATGCACGCAGACATACATACCCCACGCATCCATGCATACATGCATGAATGCACACATACATACATACATGCATGCATGCGCACATACATATATGCAGACATACACACAGACACACATACATGCATACATACATGCACGCACACATACATACATACATGCACACATACATACATACATGCAGACATGCACGCATGCATACATGCATACACGCATGCACACATACATACATACATACATTCATGCACGCACACATACATACGCACACATACATACATACATAGAACTTTAGAAGAAAACGATTCTTCTTCCAAAACCCTCCTTCTCCCCTCCGTCTGCTCTCTGCTCCCTCTGCGCTCGCGGGATCGCCATAGCTGCGACGAGCTCGATCCCGAGATAGAAGAAAGACGAGGAAGGACGACGACTCCAAAGAAGCAGGCGCGTCTCGCGCCAGCGACAAACGCTCTACAAGACAGCGATTCCGCGACTGCGGGAGGCGATTGTACTACAAGAAAGAACGCAACGGACACTGAAAGAGGACGCGGCGGCGCTGCCTCGCTCTTCCTTCGAAAGCTAAGCTCGCGGATGCTGTAGCAAGACCGCCTCCGCTTCCGCC
>JBBBWG010029065.1:0-30849 GCA_037176905.1 Azolla pinnata
TGTATCATCAGAGCATCCTCAGTATCGGTGTTTGACTTGACTTTGTGTTGTTGAATTTCTTGACCCAAGATGCAAATAGGTATAAATAGCGTTCGTACGTACGCGCTCTCTACATACGAAAATACGTACGTACATCCGAAGATACGTACGTACATACGAACGCACATACAGTCATACGAAAGAAGGAAAGAAAACACAGAAGAGACGACAGCCGGGGGAAGCAGGAAACGGCAGATCGAAGACGCGGGAAGTGATGCTTCGCCGTCGATCTCCCTCCTCTCCTCCTCCTCCTCCTCCTCCTTCTCCTCCTTTTCCCTCTCCCGTCCAGCTTTACCTGCTGCCGGATCAAGGCTCTCGGCAGAAATATGCTTTGCTCCATCGCCCGAGCTCAAATTCGCGCATGGTTCCAAGACTACACTAACTTGCAATTTGTCGCGGTTTTGCTCCTCTACATACAGGTTCTATCCCTCGCTCCTCTTTCTCTCTCTCTCTCTCTCTCTCTCTCACTCAGGCTTTCTTTTCCTTTCGTTTGGTTCCTCTCTTTCGGTCTCTGCATGCAAATCGTTCCGTGTATGTTTGCGAGCAACCGGTCGGTGCCATCCATATGGTGATGAAACACGTCCTACCTTTGCACAGCCCATCTTTGACCTCGGAAGGCATTAATGGAATCTATCTATGTCTCTGGTCATCACCGTTTGTTTCGAACTATTAAGGAAAGAAAATATTTGGAAATGGAACGGTTATCTGGAGTGCAAAAATTTTGGAAATTCTCCCAAGTGCTGTCTGCATCCTCCGGCGAATCTTTCCATGATGTAAATAAATCTTATGTTCAAAATAATTGTGAATCCCGGAAATCCTCGCATCCTAGTGCAAAACAGTGGAAATTCTTTCAAGCATTTGTCGCTTCCTCTCATATGTCCTTCAAAGATGTAATCCTTCTACACGAGAACAGTTTGGAGGTTTGAAACTCTCCACTTCCGTTGTGGAATCGAGAATTTTTTAAAACATTTCTTACATCCGTAAATATATCATTTCAAGATATATCTTCTACGTGAAAAAACCGTAAGTGTTTGAAATTCTGATGCATTCACTGGTGGCTTGCTATTGTACATTGCTCTTTTTTGTTTCACTATATGCGCTTGGAGGTTTCCTGTCTCCATATCTGTGTGTTCCTGCCAGTTCAATCCGAACACGTCTCTAAATGGCAAGGAATGAGTTAATCCTTTAGCTTTCTTCATGCTACCTCCATTTTTATGTCTTTAACGTCTGTTTTCAGGTTTTATGAAATTGTATGTGTAAATATCTTTGAAGAAAGTCATATCCGCCTTCTCTTTCATGGCGTTCATTAAACATATTTCTGCCTTCCCTCTCTGGATATGTTTCCACATGGTGGCGATAGTGGAAATATGGTAGCTTTCTGTTCTGCTTCTCGTTTTTTCATCTGTTCATCATTGATTTTCTTCGTTTGAAATCTCCAAGGAAAGGTTTCCATTGCCAGTTTGCTAGATATTAGCTAGCGTTCATGTGTCTATTGTTCTCTCAAGAATATGCTTTCCAAATTTTTTTTGCCCCAAATATCTTATGGGAGAATTGGTCTACTGCCATGTTTGTGTCATATAATTCTTTGTTATTTCTTCATGCTTTCTTCTGGAAGAATCATTTTCTTTTTATGTTATTCCCCAAGAGCTCTTTCATGTTCACCAATGCTCCCTAAGCTTTTTTTCATATTCACTGATATTCGTGAAAAGGAACCATTATGAAAAAACGATATAAAAGTGCACAATTGGAATTCCTCTACTTTAGTATCTGGCTCTGATCCTCACAAAAAAATTTCTTTTTGCAACTTAACGTTTGACGTATTCTATGAAGCACCTACTTTCTATTTATATCTCTCTTCAATGTTACATGAGATATTGATACTCTTTTCCTTTCCATAAAGGTGGGATGCTCGTTAATCGGATCATTGGGAGTGTCTTACACAGGGGCTCTTTTGGCTAATTTGGCAATTGCTCTATTTGCCCTTGTTGCTATAGAGAGCAGCAGCCAGGTGCTAGGGAGGACTTATGGCGTTTTGCTCATTTGTGC
The DNA here is from genome assembly GCA_037176905.1 of Azolla pinnata. Classification (NCBI taxonomy): domain Eukaryota; kingdom Viridiplantae; phylum Streptophyta; class Polypodiopsida; order Salviniales; family Salviniaceae; genus Azolla; species Azolla pinnata. Next base: position 2,086 of record JBBBWG010029065.1, read on the forward strand.
AATTCTGCTGGACATTGCGTGGTTTATCCTCTTCTCTGTGGAAATACGGTATGTTATTACATTATTAATTTCTTATTGTGAGGAACACTTGCATTTAGCATCCCAACTTTGTGAATGTTATGGGTATGTATGCAGCAGAATTGTTGTGGATAATGTTTATGCATTTAATGATACAAGGAGGACACATACCAAATGTGCAGTCTGTTATATACAGAAAACCGTCATCTCTACAGTGGTCCAGATAAGAGGAGACCAAAATGCATATTCGAGCATGTAAACTATTTCAAATGTGCGAAAGTAAATGAAAATATTCTCTAATCTGAGCAATAACGAGCAGTTGAAGATTGAGGTTACATGATTTCCAAGATCATATCAGTTTATACTTATGAAAAAGTGGGAGAAACATGCCTTCAAGATATTCTACTTTTGTCCCAAGCCTGTTTCTTCTCTTTTAACTGATCAGATGGAATCCAGTTAATTCCCATTGAGCAAAAGTTAGGAAACAGAACAAATACTGAAAACAAGAGACTATATGTGCTCTTAAGCTACTGAAGAAAGAGTTACTGAATTACTGAAACCGACTAAACTTTGTTAACAAGTATAATTTGACAACGGATTTTTTATTTGACACATATGGGGTATTTGGGGATTGCCGTTTGTGGGTACACATATTGAACCGTTTTTTATTTAGCAGTTAGACATGAAGACGCACATTTCAAGGCATATATGTGTATGTCTGTATGTCTGCCAACTTTGGTTGAATATTATTTGTTTCGTGACACTCAGGCAACTTCCACTAAACTCGAACCTTGGCAAGTTCACAGCCTTCTCGTTGCAATTGACCCTTTGGATGCAAATAACAGGATTCGCTGTACGAGTTGTTTCGTCTGTTGTCTGGCTTAAAATGTACAGTTTGGGTCCTGATCAGGGGCATATATATCAACCTGTTGATGCCGAGGCTCAAATAGGGAATCTTAGTCCTTCCAGCCCACATGCACACTCATTCAGTGATGAAGTTCTGGGTGGATCTATATATAATCCAGTCTATTATGCTTCCCTTTTCAGTTCACTGGACGAAGGTCATTCCCTTAAGGAGGTTAGTGTATTCTAATGTTTTTTAACATTGTCATCGCAATACCTGTTATGCATCACTTATTAAATACTTTGCAATATTAGTTCTTTGATGCCTTTAGAATCAAGATGTGTCCCTGGATGTTGCAATCTTCTTCTTATCAGACCCGAGAAAAATATTCATCCTACTTTCGGTGATCCTAGTGAGATAAACTGAAAATGAAACGAATCCTTGCCAGAAATCAAGTAGAAGTTTGGGCAAGTAAAAGGAGACAGCGACTACATGAGGAAACAATCAGAAAGTAGTTATCATTATAATAAATATTAATAAATTGTAGCCAGATGGGCACTCAGAAACTCCATCATCACATCAAACTATAGTGGCCACATATTCTCTTTTGTTTTTAAGAATGTTGGTTGCTACGGAAATACTTCAAATCTTGTAATATTATTGATCTCTAATGGAAGTGTGTTTATATATTTCTTATTATCTAAGAAAATTTTTCAGATGCAACGATGATTGACTGAGGACCAGGCTTTACATCTCAAAGAAAATTGACCAAGCAAGTGTGCTTGGATTAAACATGTGGTTAGGGTTGCTTCCACTCCACTGTAGTTGTTGCCACTCTCATGTCTGTTAGATGCTGTCTATTAGCTTCAAAGAAACTACCTGCTGTTGCAGTGTTACCGCGTTGATCAGGGATAGTAGACCTGTTCTACAAACATGCTTAGTTGAGCATCTTTCTCTTTTAACCTACCCTTCTGCTTAGCACTGCTGCCATCTACTCAGCTTTCCTACTATACATGATTTTTCATGATCCAAAGTATTAATCTTCTAACTTACTGCAAGCAAATTGTAGGTCTCTGTCATCCTGAAGTGTGTTAGCTCCATACTACCTAGTTTTTAGCTTGATACCCCGTTTCTTTCATCTCTGTAGCAGAAAACTGGCAAAATGGTAGTGTATGTAAGGGAACATTTATATTAGGACTTCCATATGCTTCCAATCAATTTCAGCACTACTTCTGCTGAATACTGGTAGTAGGCAGGCATAAAACTGTTCGGCAGGGCAATAATGTGTAATGGTTCGAAACATGATAGCCATGATTTCTCACTTAGAAAACATTAAGATAACTCATAGAGTTTGTTAGCATGTTAAGGATATACTTGGTGGGGCGGATTTAATTTCTCAAAAAATATGAGAGCATTTCGGGATTTGTGAAAGACTACGAGGATATATATATATGTGTGAAAGAAACTAGGGTTTGATTGTTCATGTAAGCTGAGTTTGTGTTGACTAGTTTCACATGTATTAATTCAGGATGATGGAGGAATGCTGAAAGAAGACTCCAGTCTGCATGGTTGTCATCTTTCAGATTACTTTGCTAGACATTATAATGAATCCACGAGCTGAATTTTGGATGGTAAGAGAGCACTATCTTGTTCTTTTGGGCTACAGTATTTGATATACTTTGAGAGGCGTAGTATGACATCTGATTGTGTATATAGCCTTCGAGTGTGGTAAGCTAATAACAGATTAACCACAAGGTGAGGTAAGGGGGATGGTTACATCCCCAAGAGTTTGAAGTTGCATTACTTGCAACGTGCTCTTCAGCAAATTATTCATGCTACATGATTTGATGTTTCAGGGCATAGAACTGCTTGGTAGATGGTTAATGTCAGGCATTGTACAAATAATCCTACGTGATAGAACCTTGCAGTCCCCTGATTCAAGAACATAGCAGGTCTTCATGCGAATCTTGAATATGTCAGCAAAGAGCTTCCCCTGGAGCTTGAGATTGGCGGTGACTAAAGTCGTTTACATTATAAATTTCTTTCCTCACTTGGAGCTCCTCTTCCTTCACGTCTATATTGTTAAATCGCAGCATAAAGAAGCCGATGTTCTATCAATTATACAAAAAATAAATACACACAGAATGCTGATTCAGTAATGTAGCTCTGTTGTTTTCCGAAAGTAGAAGCCAACAACTGTATTTCATAATGCATCATCATTATTTGCGTTCTGTATAACATTTCATATGTAAAAGATCCATGATGAGAAGAAAAGTTTTGGGTGATTTTTGTATATGGTGTCTCAGGTAGCTCTCTTTTTTCTACTCCATGATCATATGAATGTCTTGAGATGGAGAAACACTAGGGAGTTCATGATCATAAGATTGTCTTGAGATTTTTTGTTTGGTTGAAGGCATCGGAATCATTGCAACTTTGCAAGTGTGCAAGGAGCAAGCATCGCACGAAAGAAAAGATTGAAGAGTAAATCGAGTAAAAAGATTAGGCGAAGAAGCGAAACAAGAGAAGGTTGGACTTGCCGTCATTCAAACCAATAAGAGTTTGTCTTTGTACATTCCACAACTGTTTTCGGTGACGCAATGCCTTGGCTCATCTGCAAATATTGTTTTCTGCGTTTCTTTCTTCCAATGGAGAATCATTCTTCGCATTGAGTTTTTGGAGCATTGTGATTTATGATGATGCCCTATATCCTATCATCTCATATTTTTGGTTCTAGTCCAGGTGCCTTTCTATTCTTTGTACAGTAAGATCCTTCGTTTAGTAGCACTGTTGCAGCATAGCCTTTGGATATTGCTGATTAGAAAGTTGATCTATGGGACTGTATTTCAACTTTTGGTCTGGAATTATGCTCCCCAACAGTGGATTTTTCCCGCCATTACAAGATCTGAACAGAGAGGTTCTAGTAGAGAGCGAAGTTTTCACGATCTTGACCATCTTCAAAATGTAATTTTGACATTGTATTACTAATGATGAATGTTAATTCGTGGAAAGAAATGAGGTTCATCGATGCTTTTAAGATGCAATGATCCAGGATATACTCGAGGGTTACTAGTTCGTATGTGTCAAAGTCAAACGCAGAAATTTATATGGCTCCAAACTTGTGTTAAAAGTGTGGTGCCTCTTGTGTTGCACAAAAATTTATAGCATCAATGTACCACTTGTGTGAATGTAGAAACCGGCATTCGTGTTGGACTTCTAAAGTCGATGCACAACTTCACGTTCCGCTCTCGACATCGGGCCATCAGCCTCATCAGAGTGTGTAAGTAAAACGAGTATCGTGCGATCTGATGCAGGGAGAAGCAGAATGCCGATGGCTCCATCAGGCTCGATCGTTCGAGCACCTGGTCTGTAGTCACGATAAAGCCTATCGAGTATTGGATCGAGCCGGTGAGGAAAAAAATAAAAATCGATGCAAGAAGCAAAAGAACGTGTAGTGCTAATCGAACGTTCGTTTCCAAGATTAACGGGCCAATGCAAAATGATCAAAGGATCAAGCTAGTACAGGATGAGCTGAAAAGATTAGTGATGAATTAGTCAGATAGTTAGCAGTTAATTCATGAAGATTAAGTTTTAATTACATCCAAATTAATTTTGTCTAATGAATGAATGGTTGCGACTTCTGTCTCTCTTGTCTCTGTCTCTTTGTCTTTGCGTCTTTCTCTGTGTTTCCTGAGCAGCGATGGCAGCCGCTGCAGAGGAAGAACGGCTCGACCTCGACCATGTCGGTGACTTCCTACCCCTCGTCCCCATTGCCTCCACCTACCGCTCCAAATCCGGGTATGTGCTCCGGAGCTTTTCAAAGCCAACAAGCTTCTTTGTTCGTTCGTTCGTTCGTTCGTTCTTTCTTTCTTTCTTTCTTTCCCTTTCTTCACTGCTTCCGTTTGTGTCCGGTTTCTGCTTGCCATCATTCATGGATTCTGTCTGTCGCATTCCGCCCCTTCTTCTCCGTGGAAAGCTTTTCTCAGGCCGGTGATATGATGATAGCAGATTTGTCACTTGTCTGGCGTTTAAGCAAAATGTAGTTTTTTTTTTTCTCGATGGAAGACTGAGGTTAAATGGATACATGGACAAGCAACTCAGGTCAGATAACGAAGGCAATTGGTTGTCTGAGCCTATAGTGGCGATTGTAGAGAAGAAGTCCAGTCACTTTGTTTTCTCTCGATGGAAGACTGAGGTTAAATGGATACATGGACAAGCAACTCAGGTCAGATAACGAAGGCAATTGGTAGTCTGAGCCTATAGTGGTGATTGTAGAGAAGAAGTCCAGTCACTTGTCTGGCGTTTAAGGAAAATTTAGTTTTTTCTCGATGGAAAACTGAGTTAAGAGGATACATGGACAAGCAAACTAAGTCAAATAACAAAGGCAAAATGTAGTGTGACCCTACAGTGGTGATTGTAGAGACGGAGTCCAGTCACTTGTCTGGCTTTTATGGAAAATCTAGTTGGAAAACTGAGGTAAGTGGGATACATGGACAAGCAAACTAGGTCAAATAACAAGGCAATTGGTAGCCTGAGCCTATAGTTGTGATAGACAGTATGAATTCTCAAAATAGTTTTCTTTTCTTTATAGAACACTGATCGGACTTTTTTCACTTGCTGGTGAATTTGTCATATGCTTCTTATACTGTAGATAAGGCAGTTTTATTCTCTTCCTCTCTCCCTGTCTATCTATCCTGCCTTCTCACGACAATGTCTGATTAACCTGTGCCAAATCACTTTCCTGATGTTGCTGGCAGACGTGTTACCATTTATTGAATATGTGCAGGTAATTTGAATAGGGTTCTATTGCAAACCTAATTACTAATCAGAAACCGAAGAAAAAGGGATGCTTGACCTCGAAACAAATAGACCACGAAATCCAAGGTCCCATACCGTCAGATGTTAGAGGAACTAATCTGTGGAAAGAGTTCCCGTACACAAGTGTGACAAATAACAATTTACACTAACATTCTTGGTCACCATAACAACAATGATGTGTACTCCATGCCTATGAGGATAGCTAACCACAGCCTCATGCTAAGTGGTTGTCATACTTCATATTGATGATGCATGTGCTGACCTTACCGATAAAGTAGTTCACTCTGCTGACCTTACCTTACACTCACACCAGTTACAGCCTCTGTAAGGGCTCTCTATCTATCTATCTATCTATCTGTCGTTTGCAAATCATGTTCATTGATTGAGGCAATAATCAAACTAAATTTGAACCTCTATGGAATTTTTCAACTAACATTCAACACTCAATTTCTCTAAAAGATAAAACTAGCACATGGGTGAAAATTGCATACGGATAGGAAATAACAGTAATATGTTAGAATTTAGTCAATGCTAACTAATTCTGACTCAGAAATAACTTGAAAACTTTGTCACTAGCCACTGATCAAACCTGTTTTTAGTCTATTGGACAGTTTCCTTTTAAGAGTTTGCTCCTTAGAATGATTTGAGTTCAAGATTGTCTTAAGCCAATCAGTTGTCTTTGTGAACTCTCAGTATTCCTTTGCCAGAGTCGTTGCCCCTAGATGATGCAGATGGAGAACTGATGCCTAATGATGTGCATGATATGCGTGGCCTATTTGTTCACGATGATGATCGTGTATTATTGAAGGTTGAAACTGGACCCCTTGATTTCTAGTATTTCTTCTGAACATGCATAACATTTTCAAGTTCCTTTGCATTAATCTACTGTAGGTCGTGCATTATGGACATCCTACTTCTGCTGGAGTGGAGCTTGATGAAAAATCAGACTGGACATTTAAGCCCACTTGGTTAGCTCAACAACCTTAATTATATGATTTTGTGCTTCACAATCTAGAAAAGAAGCAAATTGTCCCATTGCTAGTAAATTACCAGAACACCTCTATTTGTAATGAGTTTGTATTCTGGTAATTTTTTGACAATTGGGGTTATTTTCTAACTAGTATATAATATTCTCAAGCTTTCCAGGCAAGGAATGGGCTTATTTGTAAACTGTTTAGATTTTACAGGACTCGTCGTGCAGGACCCCGTGCATGGATTTTCTTCCATCCAGCCACTGTAACTGATGTTCCAAAACATTCTTGTTACAAAACAGCTCTTCCTTGGGTTCGGTGATATGATAATGCTGACTACACTTTAAATATGGCACTTGATAGGTAAGAGCAGCTATTGTCACATGTGGAGGCCTTTGCCCTGGCCTGAATGACGTCATTAGGCAAGTACGTATGAAACTGCACTTGTTTTTTTGGTGAATTATGGTATAAAAGAATACTCATATTACTTGTTTCTAATGGGCTTTTATCTGCAGATAGCTTTTACCCTTGAAGTGTATGGTGTTAATGATGTGATTGGCATTCAATATGGCTTTCGGGGATTTGTTGACAAGGACCTGAAACCAATTCGAGTAAGTGATCAAGCATTTCCTCAATATATTCTAGAAACGCTGATGTTCATCTATACTGTAAGTATTGTGTGAATCAGTTGAGTCGGAAACTTGTGCAAGGCATAAACGTCCGCGGTGGCAGCTTCTTGGGTGTATCACGTGGCATTCCTGATGTTACTGCAATTGTGGACAAGTTAGAGGTACAACATGTGTTCATGCCAGTAATCATTACATCCATGAGATCCAATGATAGAACATACTCTGAGTGTTGAGGTTGTAGTTTTTGTCTCAACAGGAATTGGGCGTCAACATGTTATTCATTATAGGTGGTAATGGTTCACATGCAGCTGCCAATGCAATCTACCAAGTGGTAAGCGTTTTTATTTTAAATAATCCATTGAAATTTCGAGTGTAAGATGTATATTAACGTCTCAGTTTAATTGATAGTGCCACCGCAGAGCAGTGAGAATTGTGATAGTGGGTATCCCCAAGACTATAGATAATGACATTCTTTTGGTTGAACGAACATTCGGTTTTGATACGGCTGTTGAAGAGGCTACACGAGCTATTGATGCAGCTTATGTAGAGGTAGTCTCCTTTTCAGTTATAATTTGAATTGTGGTTCTACATTTGATATGGGTGTCTCATCTTCAAAGGTTTGCAGAAATAAGCCATGTTCTGACTTATTGTATTCTAATATTTGGGATGGCAGTAGATATAAATTGTGTTGTATTTATAATAGTTTCCTTGCTGTATGTGCAGGCAAGCAGTGCATATAATGGCATTGGTATCGTAAAGCTAATGGGCAGACAAAGTGGCTTCATTGCAATGTATGCTACCATAGCAAGTGGTCAAGTTGATGCAGTTCTTATACCTGAGGTGATAAGGCATAGATATTACACTTATTCAATTCAATTGGTTTGGTCAGCTTTAACTTACAGACTCTCTCACCCTCTCTTTTTCATGGTTGAACGCCAATTTCAAAAGCATGTTTCAAGTATTGTATAGGTTCCGTTTGAAATCGAGGGCAGGCATGGAGTATTACAGTATATGAAAAGTAGAATTCAGAAAAATGGTTCGTGTGTGATTGTTATAGCTGAGGGTGCTGGTCAGGTAAGTAAATTTAAAGAAATAAAAATATCCAAATATACAGGCAGAATACCTCTGCAACTAAGAATGTCCATATTTTGAGTATAAATTATCTTACTTGTAATTTAATCATATGGAAGGCATTCTTTGAAAACACGGGGATTACAGATGCATCTGGCAATCCTGCCCTCAATGACGTAGGGAAGTGGTTCGTTGCTCAGGTTATGCTGCAAACTGCCTAATGATAACATCTCTGTTACTTGAGGTGTTGCAAAATTGTTTTGATTCATCCAGATGGCTTAAGATTATGATGTGTAAATGGATATAAATTCAGGTCAAAGATTACTTCAAGAAAGTGGGCATGCCTGCAGATGTGAAATATATAGACCCTACGTACATGATTCGAGCAAGACCTTGCAATGCAGCTGATCACATCCTCTGCACCATTCTTGGCCAAAATGCTGTATGTATACAGGCTATACAGATCATGGCATTTCATGTCATACGGGTGCTATTAAGCATATTTAATGAAGGGAAGCCAAGACTGATGCACAATTCGGAGAAGCAAATTGAATCACTTTTTCAAGAAATTACCCTGGTGCAAGGAATTGCATTACAATTCAACTGCAAACAGCATATTCTCTTCATCTCTCATTCCCTCTGTATACACATGCAAACTCTCTCTATACTATGAAGGCAAGCCACCAGGTTCAAACTTTTGGTGCCAGCAGACAGTCAGTATGAAAGGAACATTCAGAGTGGGACTTCAGATCCGCCATCAGAGTGTGGAGAGGTGCCATAACGTAAAGTGTTGTTTTTGTAATTTTGACAGGTTCATGCTGCGTTTGCCGGATACACCAATATTACTGTTGGACTCGTCAATACGCATTATTGCTATTTACCAATCCCCGAAGTCATTAAAAAGGCAAGGAGAGTGGACCCAAACAGTAACATGTGGCATCGATGTGTGACCTCCACTGGTCAGCCAGACTTTGTACCACCTTCCATGAAGCCATCAACTTCACAATCTCCATTGAGCATGACCAGGGTTTCAACCGTGATACAAAGAATGACATCAAATGTGGCACTGGATATTGGGATCCCTCAACCATGAGCACAGTGGAGCTGTAATCTGGGTATGTTCTGTTATGTTTAAAACAAAGAATTGAGTGCAGTATAAATTGAGGGAATAGACCTACAATTTAATATGTTGCATTCATGTATGTTATCAGTGGATATGAATTACGGCCACATCAATCTCTTTACAGGCTCATTCAACATAGCAAAGAGATACATACTTATTTGAAAATATTGCAGCCAAAATTGAAACAATACAAAATAATTCAGGGTTTAGGGTTCAGGCTATCATTTACTAATGACTTGTAGTGTTTTTTTTTTAGCAGAAATTGTTTACCCTTGCAATCTACTTCAATGAAACTAGATGACGTAATTCATACTTGGCTTCCTTTTGGGTCCCCAATTGTTGTTTTCAGCGTGAAGTTCCAGTTTGCTGTGTCAGGAAGCTATATATTGTACAAAAGAGACGAAGTGAATTGTCAAATCGTACACCCTAAAAATAACACTACTTACTGATCTGCCTTTTTCTTTCTTCCCATTTTTTTTATCACTCTCATGCCGGCATCACATCAACAGAAAATGTCAGATATTGAAATGTTTATGTACCTTACACCTCGTATCATTCATTCTACCATTTGAAAGTGTTCCTGTCTCAGAATTAAGCGTAGCTATCTTTGTTAAGAAAGTTTCAAGCTAATATGCCTCATTGTGTGTAAGCTTTACCTATCTGGCTGTCTTTCAAAACAGTTCCAGGGTGCTCTAAACGTATTTATCATTGTGCGTAATCAGATTTTGTAGCAACATGTGGTTATATATGAAACAGAAACCTGTGTGGACCAATCATGTAATGATTCTACGAGACATTTCACTCAGATATTATGAAAACTTATGCATAATTTGGTGGTTACTTTGCTTGCCTTCGTGATTAGAAGTGCAAGTTTTGGCTCGTGCAAAACACCAATGTAGGGCCACATGGACTCCATTAGTGTGGCATTGAAACACCTCTACTGAAACTGGCTTGAATTTCCCATACAGTTCTATCGAGCGTACTAAAATAGTTATCGCTCATTATATGAAATAGTGATTTACGCAATGTGGTCATGTAACATATGCTGCATTCATCCGGATGCAAATTCGGATGATTCACTTCCATTGCAGGCTTCCTCAGAAAAAGCTGGCTATTAAAACTTAGTCCAGCATTCTGTGCGGTTATTTAACCTTGATTCCAGCATTCTGTAGTTAATGCAAACTGATCCCTCAACAATTTCAAGCATTTTAATGCTCAGAGCCCAAAAAAGGGGATGGATTGCATCATCCTATGTCACTCGGCTTGATGCCAACAATCTCCGAGCAGCTTGCATCAATCTGAATGGATGAAGAAGATGCATAAGAAACATATGAACAGGGACAGAGAAAAGCATATAGCATTTTTACTACTACCAGGCTGCAAAGGAGATGGGTCTTTCTTTGTCTTTACCGTGATGCCTCTCGATGCTTCTCTCAATCTCCTCCAACCTTTGCTTTTGCTTTATGAGTCCGCACTGATCCTGGGCCAGGGCAGACAGCAAAGCTTTCGGTATGGGAATCCGAATCGTCACCGGATCCCGGGGTTTTCTTGCCAATGCTAAGCTTCCTCATGTCATCGTTTACACAGGTCACATGCATCTCATCCGGCTTGTCCTCATCATCAGCTGCCCCAAGATTCGCATCTATACTGCTCCATGTGCTGCTCGATCTCGATCTGCTCGAAAACAGTCCTCGGCTTTCCAGCGACATCTCATCATCTTCATCTCTCCTTTCCCGAATGCCGGATAGCCTTTCAGGAAAGTAAGGAGATTGTGACGCCTTTTTTGCTTCTCCGACAGATGATTCCTCGCCTCCTTCTGAAGCTAGGCTCTTCATCTCCGAATCGAGCTTCTTCATTTTTGAATCGAACTTCTGCAAACCACCAACATCGTCGTCGTTGTGATGTTCATCCTTTGATGAAGGCGTTCCAGCATCGTGCGCCTCTCGATCTTTTATCGTTCGGATGATCAGGGTCTTCAAAAGATTCATGACTTGCACTGCATGCATCAGCGCTGTGAGCGGATCCAACATCTGAGCAAAACATGGCACAACAAAGCTTGGTGAGAAAGTAGAGGTTTTGCCATATTGTGTTGCTGCCCGCAAGAATCCAGGAGCAAGAACCCAATTCTTTAAACCCTAAAACCCCTGTGGATGACTGAAATTTTATGAAGGATTTTCCTCAAAATCCTTATGCACCTAGCCCATGCACCTCCATCCCAAACATGGAACAGTTAAATCCCTGAAGCTCGACAAAATCTGTCGAGCTACACCGTGTAACACAAACATGGAAATACCTGCGTCATGTTCGGGGCAAACACCATGGCAACGTTTCTCGCGTTCATCTTATTCAACCTCTCTTGCTCTACGACGTCTGCCATCAAATTGATCGCCCAATTCAAGAGCGCCGCCTCAGTCGGGGGCAGAGTTCGAATCAGGGCAATGCATTGATCCTCGCTATGGCAATCCATTACTTGTTGTGGGGTTAGAGTATCGAGTACGCCTTTGGGTAGCTCCCGGAACCATGCCTACATGATGAAATCAAGCTATATATATCCATCTAGATTCATCTCGACTCATTCTGATCGCAGAGGATATTTCAACCAAAACACAAAAGAGATGTACATTAACGCACCTTTATAAGACCTGCCAAGCAATGCACATCGATGTCGTATGGCACGATGCCTTTGTTTAAGTGATCTCGAACTTGCTCCTCTTGGCTGTTGTTGGGATTGATCCGGAAAATACCTTCCGCCTTAACAAATCATACTGACATGTAAATGAGTCCCGTCCACATCTAGCTCATGGATTCAAGAAGAGGGTAAATGCTTTTCCTAAGTTTTGCTACATTTGGATACAAGCAATTTCAGAGTTTGCCTAAACATTAAGTAATACTAATACTCCTCAACAAACAAATTCACTGCTACTAGGTAAGAGCGGAAAGATAGGCCTAAACCCTAATGCCTCTACATTGCTCTTAATGTTTCCTAAAATACAATTGCACAAGCTTTGATTTTCCTCCATGAAATGGTATTGGTTGACTATCCACCCAACGTTAGCAATTCAAAGAAGTTGAGTGAACATTGGGGTAATACAAAACAGTCCAGAAAACATGTCTAGCCTACATAAGTCATACCTGCAAACCACCTTGTTCATACAACCTCTCTTGCAAAAGCAACAGTATCGTGGGAACACTATTTCCTCGCCCATCGAATGAGCATTGCATGGACTCAGCCGATACTCCGAAGACACTAGCACTGCAACAAACGCGACCAAATCCCATGAAATCAACCGCAATTGTTGTAACATGGTCCATTTTATTAACACAATCCATATACTCCATTATTGTAGCAACAAAACAAAACCCCATGAAATCAAACATAATCGATACACTCGAAGAAATGGTTACATAGCAAGAAAAAAAACCTGTAAAAACCATGGTATCTTCTAGTCGATCGATTGCAGCAAGCATGGCATCATAAAAACAACAAAACAAGCATTGTATCACACGTAATTTATGCTCGTTAATCCGAAGAGCCTTGCACGTAGTGAGTTTCAAGAAGAATGATCTTTAAGAAAAAATTGCTCAGGGAAAACATGTATATACACCGTATTGTTGTGCATAGGATGAAGTAATCCCATGTGTACAACACAATATTGTACATAGAATGAAGGGATTACCGTGTAATCTACAGCACATTATCGTGTAATATGGAATGAAGTAAATCCCACTTATATACACACTGTTGTGCATGCGACGAAGTAATTCCATATGTACAGTGCATTGTTTGCAAAGAATGAAGTCCAGTAACTACCAAGTATACAATGCATTACTGTGCATAGAATCACAATGCAAGCAATATCACCATTTCATAAGTGCGACATGAGCTTCACTTATACAAGCATTCATTTGCAGGAATGAGATGAAAAACAACCTTGCACTAGGGACTCGATTTGGGACCTCCAGTTCGAGCTCCATGGGGAGACCCAAGAAGCCATTGAACCTGTCAAAAGTGACATGAGCGATGTGCCTAACATTTGTAGGCCATCCAATGTCCATTCTTCTTCTTCTCACCCTTCAGAAGCAATACACAGGACAAAAAAAAGAGACAGTTTTTCTTCTCGACTATCTGCTTATGCCCAATTCCTCTTCTCCTTCCTTTTCTGCTGTCACTTCATCATCATCATCATCATCATCATCATCATCATCACCAGATTCATCTTCTGAATCTACTATGTCTTCTTCTTGCTCTGCTTATGGCCCCAACAGCATACAAGTGAGCCTCATACACAAAGGTAAGAATTTATCCAGGAAGGGGAAGAGAGAAGTAATTGAGCGAGATTGAGAAGAAGGAGGAGGGCGGCTGGTACGTGAGTTCTTCTGTGACGATGGCCTGTTTCTTGGCTATGTCCTTATATATAATTCAGCAACGCGATGGTGCATTTTGATGAGAAGCTCTAATCATGGGGAGGGAGGAGGGGTCGGATTACTCGAAGCAGCAGCCAGGAGGAGGACGACGGCGACGATGATTGAATGCAGAAAAAGAGAAGAGGAAGGCAAGGAAGGAAGGAAGGAGTTAGCTTCAGGAGGGAGCAAAGACATGGAGCGACACAGACAGAAAGAGATGGAAAACAAAGCGGCAGATGGAAGCAGCAGCAGAAGCAGAAGCAGAAGAAGAAGAAGAAGAAGAAGAAAGAAGAAGAAAGAAGAAGATGATGATGATGATGATGATGATGATGATGATGATGATGATGGTGGTGATGATGATGATGATGGTGGTGGTGATGGTGGTGATGGTGGTGATGATGGTGGTGGTAATGATGGTGATCATGGTGATTATGATGATGATGATGATGGTGGTGATGATCATGATGGTGGTGATCATGGTGATCATGGTGATTATGATGATGATGATGATGGTGGTGGTGATGGTGATGATCATGATCATGATGATGGTGGTGATGATGATGGTGATATGGTGATGGTGGTGATGATGGTGATGATGGTGGTGATGATGGTGATGATGGTGGTGAAGGTGATGGTGATGGTGGTGAAGGTGATGGTGATGGTGGTGAAGATTCATGCATGCACATGCACCCACATCATGCATGCACACACACACACATGATACACACATACTACATACCCACACACACAGTTGTGCATGCATCACATGTCATGCATGCATTACATACATAGTTTGTGTGAATCTTGGGGGGCTACATGCAACGCATCATGCATGCATGCATGCATTCATTACATCCATGGTTGTGAATCTTTGGGCACATACATATGCATGCATCACAGGGGGCTACATGCACACATGCATACATACATGCATACATACATACACATGTGCATCCATTCATTAGATACATAGTTGTGAATCTTTGGGGCACATACATATGCAATGCATACATCATAGAGAGTATGATGGATGATGAGAGAGCCCAAGTGGGTTTTTGTTCTTTGGCCACTTGCATCTGGGCAATTCAGATGTCCTCCTGATCTGATCTGCATCCGATCGATTGCAAACAGCAGAAACAGGATAAATACCATACCAATGTTGTTACATACGTAGCAGATAGTACGCGTAAAAATCTTGTAAGCACTTAGATACGTATTCAAGCATATCTATACCTGTAGATGTTAGATACATGTTAATTGTGTGAAAGTACACTCGATGATTATCGAGAATTATGATTCGATTCAAGCTGCATATGCTAGAATTTCGCATACATTCTAGTTCTTGGCATTGGTAGATCGGTAAAAGCTTAAATTGCAGAGATACATCAGATCTTGAAATTTCAAAGCTTATAGAATGATCCTGACTCATTTCCTCCACTAATTTTGGGCCACCTGCAACATTCGATCAATACACGTTGCGACCACGATCGCGATGGATTCAAAATCATTCCCTCCCCTCGATTCGCTTAGAAGCAACACCCCCCAATTATTACCAACTGGCAAGCTTCGATCAACCGACCGACAGACATGCAATAAAAAAAAAGGCAGATAAGATTGCATACATACATTTTGCCGTTCAAAACGATCCAAGAGGCTTTGCTTAAAGCGCCAGACATTGGAACCACGTATTTAATCGGATCGCTTCGCCGTTTCAGTTTAAGGGCTAGACAACGTATTATGGAGCCTATGATCTTAAATCGAAGAAGATGTTGCCGATGGGATTAAACGCCAATTAGTTAATGGAAAATATCGCACCCAAAAAGGGCCATCTTCTGGCACTTCTATATGAGCATGCCGAAATCGATCACCAGCTCTAGCTTTTTATCCGCAGACCTGAGACCTTAACTAAACCTTAAACCTTATTAAACCCTAAAACGCGTTTACTAGACCGTCGAACCGTTAACAAAGAGATGACAACAGGTCCCACGATGATTTGTGGGGATCCGTTACACAAAGCGAAGAGCAACCATGGGTCGATTGGAGCGAATTAAAAACGATGCTCCATTTCTCTCTCGAGCTGCTCGCTCGAGAGGTGTTAATTAAAAACAAAATATCAGCATCAAGAACATGGGTGGACATTTGTGGGAATTAGGAATGTCCGCCCGATTCCAAGGGCGCAGTCACTACCGCCCAAACTGCAAAGCCCATCTCGGTCCCTTATTTCAAGGAAGAAAAACGGTCGATCGAATTCGTGTGCATTTCGGTTGGAATCGTCGCTAACCACGAGTCATTCTGAAGGCTATATAAGCATGTCCTAAAAAAAAAATAAGATCGTCACGAATAGCGGCTCCGGTTTTTAAACAAAAACAAACAAAAACAAAAAACAGTAGTTATGGATTTACCTACCTTACCACCATGGTTTCTCTGGTAAAAAGGGAAGAAGAGAATTTACGAGATCGATCCGTAGGATAAAGCTACATGCAACATTAGATAGATTGTGTGCAGCAAAAGAAGGCTGGAGATTTTTTTCGCTAATTTCGCAGCCAGATTTAGTGGCAAATCCACGGGCATACAAGTTCCCCTGTGCGCGATACCGGAAATCGATTCTTGCTTGCCTTGAGATTTCTCATCACCACCATCACCATCACCAGCCATTCTGTGGTGATCCATTGGGATAAAGCTTGTGTGTGTGTGTTTTTTTTAGCTTTTGTGGGGCAAAATTTAGCAGCCAAACTCTACATCAGATTCCACAAAATATATATAGATAGATAGATAGATAGATATATAAACCACGCAAATTCGACTCGAGTTCTGACAAATGGCTTCAACTTCCGAGGAGCCCCGAAATTCTAGTACCTGAAACCATGCACAAGTACACACAGACACTCTGCACGACGACGGCGTCGAAGCGATTGACACGTGAAGCTTCGGATCGGACTTGTTTGAGTTGAGAGAGCTAGCAGTGAAAGTAAACCAGGTTACGATGCTTTCGAGGAGGGAGGTTTTTAACACGCTCTCGTCGATTTTTATACCTCAAAAGCCAAAGTACATTGGGTTTTCTATCTATGTGTGTATACAAAGCTGGGCCAGAGAGCAAAAAGCTTCTCCGGTCTTCCAAACACGATCAGATCTGAGGTCCTTTCTCCATAGTCCATTCGAAACAAAAGACAAAAACTCGACAAATTCGGCCATGGATTAGATATAGGCATGTCGAAGCTCTCGAGGTCAACTTCTTCACCGAAGGATCTCAGTCGAAACAACTCACGTGAACCTCAAAGACAACTGCGAAGAGTCTCTGCAGCAAAGGCTTCCTCCAGTACATGGCGTTGACAACAGGATTTTCCAGCTTTTGCATCAGACAATGCCCATCTGGCCTCTGCCATTTCCACACTTGCTCAAGCAAATTGTGATCTTACTGACACCATCTTTTTTCCAATTTTGAACATCTTACTTCCAGACTGCAGACAAAATCAGACTGTATGAATCAAGAACCAGTTACATTTCTGAGCTATCAAAAATCGTTTAAAACCCATGGAATGCATGAACACCTTTCATGGTATACTGCACAACTTTCTTTCCATCTTTGCATATATGAAATGTGATTAACAACTTCTTTCCATCTTTGCATATATGAAGCGCCTGATTCATCGTACAATGAAAATGAACACGCAAGCATCTGCAACAACTTATGGCAAAACCACCTAAAATGTCTGCATCTTCAACCGACTATTTGACTTAATCACATTCTAAAGGGAAAATAAACTCCTTCATGATGCAGAATGCTCCACAATAACCCATATTCTTTTACTGCCTATTTATCAGACTTGCACAAGCAGAATATATAGAGAGTACAATTGGAGACTAAAAGTCAATCGCTGATAAGGGTATGAGCTTGAGCTTGTGAAAGGCATCATCTATACCAGGTTGATGACCAAATACCAAATCCTTCCGAGTGGACCAAAAATTTGATACACATACAAAGACTTCCGTATTAAATTAAACCATCCCTACATTTGGGAGAATTCAGTCCCTAATCTCTGTCTACCTACAAATCATTCAGTCGTAGGGATCACACATGACGTCTGCCAGATGATTGATTATAAGGTCCTGTAATCAATCACACCAATCTCATCTTCGGGTGCATCAAGATCACGATAACTGCACATCAACAACAAAAAAAAGAAGTGCAAGAATTAATTAAACCAGTCCACAATTTTTTTAGTTTAGAAGAAAATCCATTAAATTTACCTTCGCATGGTTCGACGAGGATCATGGTGAGCATTAGGCAACGGTAATATTATCGGAGGTGTGTCTATTAGTCCAGCCCCACTCATAGGTCCAGAACGATGCCTATTTGTACGTGAGTTACCTCCTTCACCATCATATGAGTCATCATATCCTCCATGAAATGGGGCGCCCCCTTGCTCCCTCCACATTCGCATTGCAACCTCAGGGGGGGCAGGCACAAAGGGCCCTAGAGGTCTGCCATCAAGCGCTTGTTTATAATTTAGGAAAATAGAGTACACATAAAACATTCTCTCTCCTTCTATAACCTTGACCTAGCTAGATAAATGGAACGATACTCATAGTAAAGTGAATCGAGTATGGCAATCTTCCTTGCACACTTGTACATAATATGTACAAGATATTCAGTGCCATTTGGTATCAATCCATCGTGAACTCAACATTACTACAAACCAAAAACATTATGCAAAGTGTACAATCTGCAGTGAACCTTACCCGGCTCCTGGGACAGGCATCAATACAGGGGGTATGCCCAAAGGTCCTCGCATCCCACCACCAAGCCTCTCAAACCTGTCTTTGTCACCATCAAACTGCCCTGCACTATCAAAGGGACCACCTGAAGGGTAATCATGTGAAGGCGATTGCTCATTTCTATCTACACTGTCTCTATCACCCCTGCCTCCCCTATCCACCATGTCACGTCCAAAGCCAGGTTTCCGAGATGCTTCCTTCTGGGAACAATTTAATTCGATTCAATACTTTATAGCCGATTATCATAAAAACTTACAACAATACACCTCCACCAGTTAGAATAATATACCTGAGAAACCATAGCAGGTGTGGAGCCAGGAGCATCCGGATCGCTGTTATTAAGATAATACTTATGACCAAGAATACATGGGCTATAACAGTGAATCGATTTCATTATAAATACCTCATATAATTCTCAAAATAGAGATCTTCGTAAACTCTTGTAGTTGCCTCTGCAACTACTTCGGGATGCTTCAATTTCAAGTGCTTTTGCACGAATTCCGGACCATGAAAGAGCTTTGAGCAGTTCTTTGCACCGCAGCCATACTTCCATCCATACTTCTCGTCTTTTATCTTCCTGATCATAGGTTCAATAGCACGAGCTGTTGCAGGTTCCAGCTTTTCTTCAGAAATCATAATTGCCAGAGGATCACTACCCTGTAATCTTGCTTGCCAAATTGAATCAACCCTCTTTTCCCACTCAGCAGAACGCAGATTATCGTCATTAGCTTTGTTATCTCCTCTCACGTGCCGCAGACCTTTTGGCTGGGCCTTATATTCTCTAGAACCATAATAATCAACAAAATGAACACGCCACAGATATGTCAAAACTACGTCCAAAAGCTCTACACCTTCATAGCCCTTAACATGATTAGCAACCCTGACAATGACAATAGCACTCATCGGTTTTTCACTGTCAGATTTCTCTGTATCGGACGACACAAGTATATTCTGCTCAATTCCTTTCTCGGTGTCTAATTTCCTGATAAGAGCACGCGCCTGTTCGATATCTTTCTCTATCCTCTTTGGTTCACAAGAAACAGATGGTGCTTTTGGAGCCTGACTTGAGTGTGGATCTTTTGTAGCACCATAACCATTCTTTCTCGGCCGGCCATCATGATCTTCATCTGAGAGGTCTTGGTCTTTCTGATCCTGAAGAGAAAATCTTGGACTCCTGAAGAGCAAACAAAGCATTAATAATAAGCCCGCAAATGTGTATGTCTATCATACACCTCTTCCCTTCAGAGTTGCTTACATCTGCTAAGGGAATCCCTTATTATTATGACAAAAAGAACAAATGCGTGTCACAACTGTCATTGACATCACTGTCCTCTTTAACAGGAATTTCATAAAATATGCCGATTGTGATAATTACAAGTCAATGGCATGTCACCAATTTAAATAGATCTGAAAAATGCAGATATGAAGCAACAGCCTATTGTAGCTCAAAAGTAAATAAATGATTGTAGACATCCTTTGTTCATGTACGATCACAAAAGATTAACGACGTTCTCAAAACATTGGACAGCCGAAACTTACAGATCCAGAGAGCCTGATTCCAAATCTGATGCAAAATCTCTTGCAGCAACCTTACATGCTTCATTTCTCCTGTGCGTCCAAAGAAAGGTGTGAAGATACTCGTTGGCATAAGAAAGAAAAATACAAAACATAAAAGAAAGAAAAGTACCTCTGAATGGCAGCTCCAAGGCGTGATGGATCATACATATCACGTAACCTAATAAAAAATTTTCACAAAGCCGAGTTACTTACATTAGCTTTACGCTAAGATCACAGGTAAAAAACGTGAGATGAGTGTACTACCATTCTTCTTGTTTGTTCTGCTCAAAAAACGTCTTCTTCTGTGTAGAGATGAATGCATTTTTATATTCGAGATACCTAATGGAAGCAACTGTTATAAAGAGACAATATAACTTATTGTTCAGATAAGTCATAGACATTCAGTATTAACAATGCCTGCTCTCAGCTTCACTGGGAGAAACGTCATCTTCCAGCTCAGAGATGAATTGCTTGTATGTCATCAACCCTTCCCTGCACACACAAGATGAATGATGTATCAGAGAAATTATCGGCAGTGTTTGAACACATAAATAACTGCTCGAATGCCGTAAGGCACATACTTGCGACCAGATAGTATCCCATCTGTAATCCCTCCCCTTCCATATTCTGCAAAAGATTAAAGCTGTTAGACCAGTGGAAGAATGTCCTCAATCTAGCCTCAAAGCGAAATAAAGGTTCCAGGGACACTTAAGTGTAACCTTCATACATGCATTTCCAGTTTTGAGCATGTTACGAAAGAGAAATCACGTTAGCAAACGGAATTACTACACTACCAGCTCTAGCTCTAATATCCTAAAGCACTCACATATGTACTAGCACATACTATGTTGTGTTCACAGGTGAGCACCCGCACCTAAAATCACCCAACTCTAAAAGCCTAATTTCAAAAACATGTATGTGAGTAAGAAATAGGCTATATTAACATCAAAACTTGTTTCATAGGTAATCAAGGAAACGGAACACAAACCTCTTCTTCCGCTGCTTCTTTCATCCCCACTGTAACTGCCACTTCGTCCACCATAAATTCCTGCCCTGTAGTGACAAAGAATAAGGCGCATTCAATGCTAGACATTATAGAAAGGGTAATGAAAAACGATAATTTGAGAAATTAGCAACAATTCTTGTTTAGCCTATTTTTATCGATCATAATTTAGCTCAAGAGCTCCAAGACAAGGAAGTATGTACAATAATCTCCACAAATTATATAGATTCTCTTACTTGCAGAATTTTTGTGGTGCCACGTAATTCAGAGGGGAACTATCATACACCTCGAGATCTCTTTGAGTCACTTGCACAGGAAGAGGAACAGCATAGTATGCTATATGCTTGGCCTTCTCACTGTCATATGCACTAGCCCATGCCCCTAACCTTATCTGAACTCAGAGATCGGTTGGAAGAAAACACTCCCTACTCTCCGCTTAAAAGAAAATTATTGAGATATGTTAAAAGAAAAGAAGATGATTCTAAGCAGATATCCTCACTCCCCCCCGCCTTTAACACTCATTGCAATAATCTTGCACAAAGAATCAGCTCGATAAACATTTCCTGTGTCAACATCAACATGTTAGTTTGAATCATTGAATTCTCTAGAGAGCAATAGCGTCTGTCAACCATCAGCAAAAAGCATGCTATGATAATAGATTCACAGAAACAAAATCAATATATCATCGGCAATGCATGATGATTTTCATATGAATATGAACTGCAAGAAAGGGCATTTTTGCTTGCCCACTTGATGAAGAAGGTTATGCTGAAACTCACCATATTCCCATTCGACATAAAAAAAGATGGTTATACCATTCATGTCAGACAGCATATGCTTCACAATGATTATTGCAGGAAGAAACATAAATACTGCATGTGCACAAAAACCAACTCTCTGCTTTAGAAAGATATTTACCGCTGAAAAATTAATTGTTGGCCCCATTCCATTATCCCACTAAAAACCTCAAAAGAGGAAATAATGGAAAAAACGAGGATATACTGAACTTAGCCTTGAGTAACTGTGATGCTTTTTAGGAGACAAGCCATTGAACAACAACAATCTTCTTTCTAGAAAACTCCAATAAAGGAAGGGACAACAATTTTGATAGTAGAAAACTCCAAGAAAAGGACGGGACGACAAATTTGATAGTGAAGGATTAACATGATCAGAACCTCTTGCAATCAGAAAAGGAGGGTATTAACATGATCTTTCTACAAAACCAACAGGATAAAAACCCAAGTCTAATTCAACAGATAGGTCGGGCAAAGTAGAATTGGAGGCATCTGATGGTCAGAGATGCATAAGAACAATTCTCCGGTTTCTTGAAACAAAGATGACAGGAAACAGCCAAAGAAAGAAACACGATTGGCAATAGGGAAACTGGCGAGGAGGTATCCGGAAAATCCTGAACCACCAACACTAATATGAATTTGCAGAGCCCATCGTACAAATCCGTAGCCCGATTTTGAACTGAAGAGACAAAAACCATCAAGAAGAGCAAGTGTAAACGGCAGCAGAAAAAAGCGATTTTGCACTTTTCTTGTTGTGGCTACCAATCTAGAGTGTAGGACATAATGCAATGACCGAAACCTTCCTACGAATCCATTTATTTTGCGAGACAAAACCTGCAGATCAAAACGCAACAGACTATTTTCTGTTCCTGATCGAGCAGAAAACCCCGGATGTCTGACTCGGCCAGTCGCAACGGGAACAAGCCATGGCCTACATTTAACAGAGGTGGGAGGGGAAGGCAAAGCAAGGGAGAACTTGAAGAAACCATGCGGGGGAAGAGGGAAACAAAGGGGTGAAATGCAAGGAAGAGAGAAGGAAAACAAAATCCTTTTTCTTCTCTCGCATTCGGGAATAAAGAAGAAGAAAGACATGAGATGACATTCAAGCGAGGAACAAAGACGAGAAAGAGGAGAACGGACAACGGAGGCTTACCTCCGATCATCTCTTCGAGAACGTTTGTAGGGAGGGGAGGGCCGTCGGTCTCGGCCTCTGTACTGAGTGGAGGAGGCGGGAGGAGGAGGAGGAGGAGGCGGGGAAGCGGGGCTTCGGCGCCGCTTGTAATCGAATCGGTCGTCGTCGAAGCGATGGTCTCGGCGGGGGAGCTCGCGGTCGCGGTCCCGGCCGCGCCTGTCTGCGCGGCGGTCTCTGGCAGGGGGAGGGAGCGGAGGGGGCGGAGAATCCATGGGAAAACCTCGCAGGAAAGGAGCAAGGAAGCAGGAAGCAGGAAGCAGAAGCAGCTTCTGTGTCGCGCTCGGATTAGGGTTTCCTGGTTCTCTGAGTTCTCTGTCTGGCTCCTTCTTCCCGGAAGAGGAGAATTTGACGGGAACGCAAAACCGGAGATGACGGAAACGCAAAACCGGAGATGACGGAAACGCAAGCCCGCTGACGGAAACGCAAGCCCGCTGACGGAAACGCAAAACCGCTGACGGAAACGCAAAACCGCTGACGGAAACGCAAAACCGGTGGAAAAGCCTGGTTTGCTTTTGTTTTTTTTTCAGGGTTTGGGATTGGTCGCCGTTTCCGCCGCTCGATCGGGTTTTTAGGGTTTCGAGGTTCGATGCAGTTCCTGTTCTTCCCTTCTTCCGCACGATAGGCTTCCCTTCGTTAGGGTTTTCGGGGTTCCGAAGAGCAAGATAGGGCTGTTAGCCCTTCAGATGAAAGACTAAGACTTGGTCGTGGTTGGATACGAATGGAGACACGAACGAACGTAAGGTCACGATTGTCCGAGAGCACGATTAGTCCACGATTATCCGTGAACTCCGAACACACGATTCACTACGATTAATCCGATTAATCGTAGACTCCGACTCTTACACAAACAGACACAAGCACACACGATTGGCGCAAAAGCTCTTATATTATAAACAACTCCTGCTTCCGGCTATTTTCGGACCCTGTACAAGACAGACCTCATGGCCTTATATACAACCTTGGCATCCTTTCGGATCACCAAGTCTCTATGTACATCACGTCGGTTCGGATCTTCACGTAACTCTCCGTTTTTCCGAATTTCCGAATTTCCGACTATGTCTTATTTCCGTAATATTACGAATTTACGACTTCGTCATAATTTCGTAATATCGGCCAACAAAGGCTCCGGGGTCAACGCGCTCGTAACACTGTCACGAGCTCTTAACCAACTCATCGTTGATTTCGAGCTTAGACACATTTTTCGGGAGCTTGTGAGCATAATATTTCGCTTTGACTTGAACCCCAGGATCTCGTATTACGTACTACGACTGCGACCGTGACGCGAAATGATGAAGTCTGCAGTTTTATGATATTATGATTATCGTGTTAAAAAAAAACCCTCTAGAACTTTCTAGAACATTGTACAGTATCCTAGGTCTATGACATTTTAGAACATTCGAGAAAACTCTGGTCTGATGTATAAAAGCCTATAAATAGAGACATATAAATCATTTATCGAATCAGTTCGAATTAACACAAATCTTCGGCTCCAAGCCTACCCTCTATCTAATTCCTCCTGGTACGTAATCTATTCTACTAAACCCACTCTTCTCTTATCAATCATCCACCTAGAATGACTCGACGATCTGTACGAGGAAGTCAGTTGATGGATGAACGAATCATCAAATACGACGACAAAGAGAAGACCTGTCGCAAGCTCGCTATTCTTCTGAGCATCGATTGCCCGTTTACAGGCTCTCGCCATTTTTTCATACTACTACTCTCCTCACAGAACAACCACAATTGTTTATCAAAATCTCTGGAAACTCAGTCAGTGCAAGGACCGACATGTGATCGAATCACCTCCTGGACTTGATGTCAGCTCGAAGATCTCACCAATTCATCGATGCAGCGTCAAGAACTCGAATGCAGTTGACAACAATCGTGCTTCCTCTTTCGACATTCGTTTCTTTTTCGATCGATCCTCTTCCAACCTTGTTTTCTTCCGATCGATCCAACATTCTTTTCATTTCCGATTGATTGAGCTACAAGAATCAAATCTCCGACGGACTCGGATCGGCAAGATCGGTTTCCCGATGATCGAGACGCGAATCTTTTGCCAGAGATGGATTGATCCTCTTTTTTCAAACATTTGGAAATCAGATCTTTCTCTCTGCATAGAAGCTTCTGATGCAGACAGATATCTGTTCATGGCGGGCATTTCCAAGGTCTGCTTGCTTCTTTCCTCTGCAATCTGATTCAGACAGACAGTCACACAGGTTTTGATGCGCAAAATGTGTATATTCGATGCATATTTGTGTCTGTGTTTGTCTGTTCTTGCAGAACAAGAATCACGGATGAGGGTTGCATTCTCCTGCTTCGATTCGATTGCATATGTGTTTGTGATCCTGCGAAGGAGGCTCTGCTTTCCTAGCAGATGCAGTAGAGATCCCATCACCAGAGAGAAGAAGAAGAAGGAGAATGAGATTTTGCTCAAATCGATATGCCCACAAGAAACGCCAAAACAGAACAGAAGGAACGAGACAACATGGAGTGGCACTCGTCTTTTGCTCTCCCAGAATCATTGCGACGGGAAGCGCTGCGCACCTGCAGGCTCCGCCATAGCCAGCGCTTACTCGAACAACTGTCTGACCTCGGTAAAACAGCCGAAATCAAACCTCGTGAAAACCATGGAAATAACATCGGATGTTCAAAAAGGAAGTGTACGAGTGAAATCCAGCATCCTGTATCAGCAAAGAGGCAGACTAGAAGCCATAATCACAACATTAAAGGTAATTCGAATCCAGAAATCTGGTTCAAAAGCCATCATCGTTGCATGTATGCATGTGAACATATCTATGAATTTTATCTTCTCTATGTATGTCTACGTATTTATGTCTGTATGTGTATTGGTGTATGTGTTTATACATATACATCTGCATACGTAGGCATTTACATGTGTATTTTATGTATGCATCCTGATATTCTATCATGTGGGAGGAGGTATGAGCATATGTTGCAGCTACGCAATCGCAATTTGAAGGATTGATAGCTCTTACATAGGCATAAGCATCATTCCCACAAAGTTCACAGCACTTAACATGATGGGCCAGCAGAAATTGCATCATGATTAGGAAACCAATTCACTGTAGGTATAGACTGCCAGGGAGAAGCATGGCTGTAGATGAAAAAGCGTAGAGTTAAGCCAATATACAATCTGGTAGCCTAGAGAAGGTCATTAGAAATTGTTTTCATGCGTGTTTAGATCAATGTAAAGAGCTCTCACAATACCCTTCTGCAACAAAATTTACGCCTAATTACTAGTTTCTCCTTTTGAACTTGTCAATGTATTGGATGCACAAAATTCTTCATTTGTGATGATATGTTCTTCTATGGTCACAGTAGGGTTTGAAGCTAATTTTTCTTGGGATTGAGTTGGATTGGCAAGCTTTCTGATTGCTAGTCGCTGTTTATTTTATTCAGTTGCATTACTTGGGTGATTGCTGATGTTTATATCTCGGTTACGAGTTCTTATCTTAATTGTATCATTGTTCTCATGGACAATGCATAGTCTCAATGCTTATTGATTTAAAATGATTTAAGTTCATCCTTCATTTCCATATTTGTGGCGAAAAAAATTCTTTTGTGATCATGGCTTATTCCAGATTCAGAAGGATTAAAGAAAGCCATCAAGATTAGTAGGGAGATCCCTGTTGTTGCAACTCTTGGTGAAAAGTTTCCTGCAATTTTAAGTGCAGAGTTTTTTAAGTGTGATGCCCTGGAACTCGCTCCCAAGCTTCTGGGGAAGCTTCTGCGAAGAGATGATGTGGTCTTACAAATAACAGAGGTGTTTTTTTAACGAAACACGTAAATATCTCTCTATATTCAGTATATTTACCAGAATATTGATGTGTAGTTGTAAATTTTGTACTGTGATTTTGTGGAAATTCAAAGGTAGTATCCTGGTAAGTACCAAGAAGCTGTGGGGTATTGGGGTAAAAATTCCATTTTTCTGCTCATACAAAGGGACAGGTATTTGTTGCTTGATACACACACACACACACACACCCCCTTGATCCTAGGTTGAAGCTTATCGGCCCAATGACTCTGCGTGCCATGGACGATTTGGAATCACTCCACGAACTGCTCCAGTGGTGAGTGTAATCCCATTTTTGTAATACTTTTAAACATTTTTCTTCTCTCTAGAATATGTTTAGAAAAAAATGCTTACCAATCTATGGTGACTAGTTTGGACCAGGGGGTCATGCATATGTTTATCTCTGCTATGGTTTGCACATTATGTTAAATATAGTGGCAGACCTCAAGGGTGTCGGGGCAGCTGTATTGATTAGGTCTTGTGCACCTGTTGCAGGTTTTTTTCCCTTGTATTTTGACATATTTTTCCTGTTCAGATAGTTTTCTTCACTCATTCCCTCTATCATACATGCTCTAATGTAATCCTGTATGTAGGAATTGAGACCATCCAATCCCGAAGACATATGATGTCAGTGAAAACTGAGCTGCTTAATGGCCCAGGAAAGGTATCATTTCTTCCTGAAGTTTGATTTTTGAAGTTACATGTGTAACAGCGAAGATTTGGGATGTCCCAACTTTGTAGCTCATTGGTGGTGATTATATTGTGGAATATGTTTGGGATATGTGCATAGGTGTTCCATTGTAGTCTGTATTAATGGTTGTTAGTCTAGGAGCTATGTAAAGTTAATACCTTAAAGGAAAAGATATGAAGCGATGATGATTGTTCTGTTGATGTGAAGAATCACACAAGGATTACCATAGGAATGGATGTAACTATTAGTGCTGTGTACTGGAAGCGCTTGTTTCTGAAAGCTATCTGTATGTGCAAGCCATGCTTATTTTAAGCAGTTCAAACCATTAATATAAGAGATTTTCCCCAGTGTTGATTCTATCCTTCTTTCTCATGATTAAGTGATTAAGTAAAGTAATTAAATTAATGATTAATTTTCCGAAGGCATCAATCATCAAAGGAACATGTTCTCAATATTACTATTCATTTTAAAACAAGCATGCATGGACATTGAAGTTGAAGTCTGATGGTGCAGGTTGGTCAGGCTCTTGGTCTGACAACAGAGTGGTCTGGCCATCCTTTATATTTGCCAGGTTTGAATGTCTAATCAGAATTTACATGTGCGCTATAATGTAGACCCTCTATCGCTGCATGTAGTTAAGTCACAGATAATTTACTGTCAATAAGGTCGATTAACAAAATTTGTACTATTTTTGTTGCTAATCTAAGTGAAGGTGTAGTCTGTTTTTTTCTATCAAATTAGTCTTGTCATTGTTTGGTTCTTTTGTTAAGTATGTGGAGAAGTGATAGAAACTCAGTATGGTAGTCCATATCCTTACATGAATCTTTAGCTCTACGTGGCACAGAGATCTTGCCAGGAGTGATCCACACTCTGCATGAAGCAATTGACAAAATCATTATGTGTTCACACTTATATTTCTCTTTTGCTATATAAGCAACCAATGATTCAACTACTTAGTTCTATTCATTTCATCCTTCTCCTCTCTCTCCTCGCAAGCATTGAAATTGCACCAGTGTTAGCTTTATTAATTATGGACACTTATAATGTTCATGAAATTCT
>JBBBWG010029065.1:40261-55111 GCA_037176905.1 Azolla pinnata
TCGATTAAGCTTAACCAATTCAATCATCTTTAACCATGTCGATTAAGCTTAACCAATTCAATCATCTTTAACCATGTTGATTAAGCTTAACCAATTCAATCATCTTTAACCATGTAGATTAAGCTTAACCAATTCAATCATCTTTAACCATGTCGATTAAGCTTAACCAATTCAAGCAACGCTTGAGCTAAATGCCGATGCATCGTCATCCTCCTCCTCCTCATCATCATCATCATCATCATCTTGCAGTGTTTTTTTTTGTCTTACCGAGGTAATCGACGGCGAGGGGGCCGTCGGAGAAGCGGCCGGTGGGGACATGGTCGACGAAGCTTCTGCCGTAGGGGGGGAAGTCGGCTCGCGCCAGCGTGAAGAGCCAGTTGTTGTTCCCCGTGTCGGCTATGGAGTCTCCGAAGAGGAAGAGCGCCGGAATGTTGCTGTTGCTGCTACCCAGGAAGCTGCTGTCGCTGCCATCGCCATGGCCCTCCTCCATCTCCATCGCCAGGGACGAAGCTCTGCTCAGGAAACACAGAGAAACCATGGCCAGAAGGTGTACCACGTTCTGAAAGCGAGGAGGAAGCATCGCCATTCCCGAGAGAAGAAGATCTTCTCTGGCTCCTCCCGGTTTCCTCCTCCGCCATAGCCAAGAAGAGAAGAAGCATACCACGTCTGCCGCACTGCTCATCTTTTCTCTTTTGCCTCGCCCGTGACTCGCCCGTGCCTTGCTGGGGAGCACAAAGAGCTGCTGCTTTGCAGGCGAAAGAGGAGAAAACAGCAGCCTTTTGCTCTGATTCCAAAGCTTCCTCCTGTGTGATGATCGCCATAGCCTTGGCAAAAAGGAAAAGAAGAAGAGGAAAACGGCTATTTTTACCAGCGTTTTACTCCGATTCCTGCCGTCTTCCTCCTGTGATCGCCATCGCCTTTGCTTTGTTTTGTTTGATTCCAACCAAGCCTTTTGCCAATTTACTGCAAACGCGACTGTCGATCCTTGCTTCTCCTGTCTTCTTCTCCTGTTTTCTTCTCCTTTCGCAATACGAGGAATATGCTGTCAATCCTTCCCTTTCAACCATGCCAAATCAGGACATAGCTCCGATTGCTACGGTGCAGGAATCATCCGGAAAGAATCTCAACTTCCGCCAGAACATGCTCGTCACAGAAATCAGAGACGAGAAATCTTTTCACATAGCTCAAATGCAGCGGTGGAGGAGTCATGATCCTGCAAGAATCTCTCGGCTTCCACACTTTCGAACAAGCTCGTCTCACAAATCACAAAACAGGAAATCTTACCATGTTAATCCGGCGCTGTCCACCATGTCAAAAGCATCATCCTCCAAGAATCTTAACCTCCTCGCAGAAATCACAGATAAAGATTGGTTTTGCGGCTCCCCGCTCAAATGCAGCGGTGGAGGAGTCATGATCCTGCAAGAATCTCTCAGCTTCCACGCAGAACAAGCTCGTCGCACAACTCACAAACATGAAAGCTTACCATGTCAATCCTTCGCTGTTCCACCATGTCAAAAGCATCATCCTCCAAGAATCTTAACTTCCTCGCAGAAATCACAGATAAAGATTGGTTTTGCGGCTCCCCGCTCAAATGCAGCGGTGGAGGAGTCATCATCCTGCAAGAATCTCAACTTCCAGACAGAACAAGCTCGTCACAAGAATCACAAACGAGAAATCTTACCATGCCAATCCTTCGCTGTTCCACCCTGCCAAAGCAAAGGACGTAGCTCAAATCCTGTGGCGGAGGAATCGTAATCCTCCGAGAATCTTAACTTCCTCGCAGAGATCAGATAGGCCCATAGCTCAAATGCTATGGCGGAAGAATCATCATCCTGCAAGAATCTCAGCTTCCGCGCACAACAAGCTCGTCACACAAATCACAACCAAGAAATCTTACCTTGTCATCGATCCTTCCCTACTCTTCTGGTGGAGCAATCATCATCTTGCAATGATATCGATCCATAAGCCATGGAAAGCCAAATAACCCATTTCGCGATTCGATTCGACACAGGGGTTGTCGAGGTGTTGTGCAAGGTTAAATCCATAATTGATAATCATGGGACATGATTACCCTATTGTGAATCGGAAACTCGTGGTGAATTGGTGCAAATCGAAAGCATTCGATTTGTATTGAGAGGCGACATGATAACATCTTGTCATGTTTACTAGTTTCGTAATCGTGCGTGAAATGGTTGATTGTGAATAGGCTGGAGAACCTAAGGCGTTATGGGAGCTATTGTTAATCAGTTGCGTCTTTCTGCTCGATTGTTCTCTCGACATTAAACAAGCACTCAAACCCCTCGTATAACATGGCTGTCACGAAGACATACAGTTTGGCTTGCAAGGATTTGAACTCACAACCTCTTTGTACACGACACGTATTCGATGTATATTTTACAATAATTACATCATTATTTATGATGAGATAGTTAGAGTATTCTGAAGCATTTTAGAATGTTTCATGTTTATCGTGAAGGCATACACTTTTGCTAGGAAGGATTCGAGCTCTCACAGCTACGAGTCAAAATTTTAACCATTGTAACAACATATTCAAAGACAATGATACAAGTTTTGACTCATATATCAAGAGGTTGCGAGTTCAAATCCTTGCAAGCCAAAGTGTATGTCTCCATGACAGTGGCTAGCAGATGAAAATGCACACACATTCATCAGTTGCGGCTTGATGTTTATCCGCATCACATCGAAGTAAAACGCGAGTTCGAGACACATATGTACACAATTCGAGTATTTTGTACGGGCACTCGAAAGCCCATGTACATACGTGTATACGCATGCTATCCGGGTGCACATAGATGTACATCTACATATATACACTTGTATGTATGTACACGCACAAACACCCATCCATCCCCAAAACACGCATACGTAACATGCTGCACACGCATATGCATGCATTTTACATGCACACATGCATGAAAACACGCACACATACACACACATACATACATACATAAATACATATGACATGTGTGTGTACACATGCGCACATCCATCCGTCCACAACGCACACATACATACACACTCACCACACGCACACATACATGCACGCATACATGCATAGCCACACATCCATATATCCATCGATCCATCCACAAAACATACATACACACTTCACGCATGCATGCATGCATACACACGTGCACACATGCATGCACACATACATGCATGCATGCACACATGCACACATACATACATGCATGCACACATGCACACATACATACATGCATGCACACATGCACACATACATACATGCATGCACACATACATACATGCATGCACACATACATGCATGCACACATGCATGCCCACATACATGCATACATACATACATGCATGCATACATACATATGCGCATGTACATGCATATGCACATACATACATAACAGTGTGTTAAGCCCTAGACCGGATCGCGAAGCGTAGAGACAGGGAGACAGAGAGGCGCAGCAGGAGCCGCCATCGCCATCGCCATCGCCATCGCCGTCGCCATGGCTCGAGATAGCTGTATGACTAGAGTTGTTGCAGGAGTGGCCATGGGAGGAGCTGTCGGTGGTGCCATCGGTATGTACAATCTCCTCTCTCTCTCCCCTCCTCACAATATATGCATGTACACGAGAGAGAGAGAGAGAGAGAGAGAGAGAGAGAGAGAGAGAGAGAGAGAGAGAGAGAGAGAGAGAGAGAGAATATGGAAAACGTGTGAGTTCTCTTTTATGGACCAAGTTGGAAAAATTCCGTGGAGAACAGCGTCGAATTTTGTTGCAATTCGTGAGATATGCTACGAACTTTCCATCTGCTAGTTTGTGCGGCATGGCACGGAAATTTTGTGTCCAAAATCGCAAGGAAATTTACCGTATTTTGTCATTGACTAGAGCGAAATGTCTGCATCAAGAGAACGCAGCCTTTACCTCAGAACGTACCTTCATTTCTAAGAGAGGTTGTCTCCTTTAGTTAATCGAGTTTCAGTTTTGCGACTATACACGTGGCCTTCCAGGAGCTTAGAATGCCCTGCTTTTGAACCTTGAACCCTAATCTTGTTCAGGAGAGGTGGAAAATAATTTTTGTAACCCCTTTCTGACAAAGAGGTAACAAATAGGGAGTATATTTCGTACCCTATTGGATGTATTTTGAGTTTATACAGAATTTGAAGCAAATATTGTTGAAGATTGGACAAGACAGAGGTTTGTTATGCTATGAGAGAGACAGAGACAAAATACTCTGATAGTGGTGGGAAGTTGGTTTAGGGTAGAAAAGTGAAGGTGGGCATGAGATGCCATCCACATTTTTATTTTGATCATAAATCTTAGGTGATTAATCTATCGTAATTTATTTGGAAGGGTAATATGTATAGAGTCTTGATGTTGTTTGATCCTAGCATCTATTCTAGCTTCGTGAGAGAAGTGTGTATTGACCATGCTCGTGAAAATCTGTCTTTTTCTCATGGTCTGTTTAATTTTCCTTATTATTCAGCTAGATATGTAACTGGAAGTAAATCGGAAGTAATTTTCTCATGGTCTGTTTAATAGAAATGATTGGTGACAGCTTTGGTCATATTTCTAATACCTCGTTCGACTGTATTTTTCTCGTGTTATTCCTTTTTATCTCTCTCAATTGGTTGGTATATTTTTCTTGTTGAATAAGTCTCACTGATTATTTCCGCCTTTTACTTACAGGCGCTGTCTATGGAACGTTTGAAGCTGTGAGGTATAAGGTATGAATTTGATAAAAGTATAGCATATCAAGATTTGGAAAGTTGTGTATTTTATTTCACACATACCAAAATGGCATGAGCTGTCGACGTCAATAAAGAGCTGTATGTTTGTAGGTTGGTTGGTCACTGTTGCTTTCAGATAATGTGCTCATTTGCTGATTGTAATGTGGTTACTCTATGACAATATGTATTTAAGATGATGACTTTTGGCATCTGTGACATTTGAAGATGTCAAATTCCAGAATATGAAAGTTTCTCAGATGTTGCTGGAGTCAGAGTTATTGGCAACTGTCTTCTGTTTTCCAACACCTTTTGACAATGAAATGGTTCCATAGTTCTCACACAGATAACAAATTTCCAGATTATCACCATGATTTCAAGAAGAAAGTGATAATACTCCTTGACCCAAGTTACTGCACGTCTTGCATAGAAGCGTTTGAATATTGAAAGAGGGCCAAGAAGATTTACATGTTCATAGTTTGTTGGCTGTTAAGATTGTTTTTGCAATGCCACTCTTCCCAGTCTGTAATTCTCATTGTGTGATTAAGTGTCAGTTTAGACTCTACAGTATATACCTCAATTGTGTTATAAAATTGGCGTGAAAGGTCAGCATGCTAGTCTCGAGTTTCTTGTCTGTGAATGCTGTATGTGACAAATGTGTCGTTAATGTGCTGCATTAAGCACGAAGGCTATATGAGTTGCAGCAGCACAAATTGCTCTGGATTAATAACAAGAACAGTGCGCGCATATGTCAGATTTCCTCTCTTTACACCCATTTTAAGAAGGCACATTTTTTTCTCTATTGTGCCAGGTCCCTGGATTGCTCAAACTGCGGGTCATAGGACAAAATACTCTTGGTAGTGCCGCAATATTTGGTCTTTTTCTGGGAGCAGGCAGTTTGATTCATTGTGGTAAAAGCTACTGAAAGAAGGACAATGTGTTTTGTCTTGTTACTTGTGTATAAGTAATACAAGAAGGTTTCGCTTTCACCATTACTCTTGTTCTTATGAATGCTCTACCCGGCCAGATGATTGGAAGAGGCTTATCCTTAAAACAGAATAAGATCCGAGTGGGAATGTGGGAGCTATCTTTTCAAGCTGATACTTCCGTTGATTGTGATTCATTACAATGCCTGCCTGATTTAAATCGAAATTTGTTAGCATCCAACCATAGAATGAACGCTTTGCTGTGATGGACAGTGTAACTTAAAGAACCATCAAGTTCTGTAGAAATTGTAGTGATTCTGGAAAGTCGTCTGAAATATAATCACCTCTGATGAGGTTTGATGTCACAAGCAAGTGAATGGTAGATTGTGTCCATGTCAGAGTAATGATGCATGACCGTGCTAATTTTTTGGAAATATTTTGTTTTTGGATGGTACTTGCCAGGCTTATCCACGTTGATGCGATCTCTGACCTATAGCATGGCAGGTGGACACTGTTGCCAAAAACTTGGGCACATTGCTAATCCATGCAAATGTGATGAATTGATGGCTAACGATCGAATTATATTGTTTAATACGAATGATGGTATGTTTTACTTGGATTGATCTCCAAGTGAAGAAGACTGTTTATCAGTCCTATAGATTCATTGCACATCTGCTAATCAATGTATGTTAGCTATGAATATGCGATGCTTGTTTTGGTGATGCCTTTCAAGTGATTCTTGCATCATTCTTATTTACAATTTGCTAGTCGATTGTGAATTCACACAACAAAGTTGCTGCAACGGCTTGGTCTAATAGGGAATCGGGGTTTACATAGAAACCCAAGGTTTACACTTAGCAGTCGGATGTTTATGAATTCTTTTGAGCCTATATAGAAGTTCTACCATTCCATTCATGACCATTCGAGCCATCTTTCGTTGGTTTTGCTTAGCTCAAAAGTATAAGGTGGCTTCAATCTTTGTTCACGTGTCCGACTGGATAATCAATCCATCATGGCTGCTTGCTCGAATCAGGCATTGATTTCTTCCAAACAGAACTGCGTATAGGGATTGGATCAGGTCGGTTGTTCATTACTGTCGGATGACTTGAAGCTCCACTCTGAGTTAATTGATCAGCTCTATATGACACAAGGCCCAGGACGGCTCAATAGAGCAATCTGCTCTAGTTGAATTACTCGAAACTTTGATCTGACTATTATTACTCGACTTAAAACATCATGTGATGTATGTGTCCGAGTAAACGCATGGCTATCATTCCACGCCATGCCAT
This sequence comes from Azolla pinnata, assembly GCA_037176905.1. NCBI lineage: Eukaryota > Viridiplantae > Streptophyta > Polypodiopsida > Salviniales > Salviniaceae > Azolla > Azolla pinnata. Next base: position 47,203 of record JBBBWG010029065.1, read on the forward strand.
GCCATGCCATGCCATACCCATGCCACACCATTCCATGCCAAGGTAATTAGGGCATATTTGGTATGTAATTAGCAACATGCTAGAGTAATTAGGGCATGTTTATTATGTAATTAGCAACATGCTAGAGTAATTAGCGCGTGCTTATTATGTAATTAGCAACATGCTAGAGTAATTAGGGCGTGCTTATTATGTAATTAGCAACATGGTAGAGTAATTAGGGCATGCTTATTATGTAATTAGCAACATGGTAGAGTAATTAGCAATGTGAGCCATTTTTGTAGTTTTGCTAAACTCTGGGCCTCCTGCAACAGCAGCAGCAGCAGCAGAAGCAGAAGCAGAAGCAGAAGCAGAAGCGATCCTTGCTGCATCTTGATTCTTCATGGCTTGCTCCCACAACCAGGAAGCCCGCGCCTCCATCTCCATGTCTTGCTGCGCGCACCTCTAGCACACATCCTTTTGCCCCGACTCTTTCACCGGTACGCCGCCGCATTCATTTTCGGCAATACCCCATTCCCGGTGTGCTCCAAATCAGATCCTGCTTGTTCTCAATGCCCATGCCCTTTCCCTCCTTATCTTTGTTTCTTTCAATGTAGCTAGCTGTTTGTTTGGTCTTATGTGAATTGATGGTATTACCCTTTGGATCCAAAGATCTGATTAACAATGCCAGTAAAATATGAGGAAATCCGTACATTCTGACGGAATGTAAGGTTGAGATGTACTGTGTACATACGCTTGTATGCCTGTATGAATGTTCGTGTTTATTTTGATCTATCTCTTCTGTTGGATTCTCTTTTATTTGTGGATGTATCCTTCAGTTTGGAGAGGGAAATCGTGCAGAAATTGTAGCAGTAGAAATTACAATATTCCACGCCAACAATTAAGATTGGCATCTTCTTTTCGTTGGGTAAAGTTCTAAGCCGGGAAGAGCAAATATATACACCCAGGAAAAATGCATTTCTCATCTCATTTAGGTGGCACAAAGTTATTGATGGGATAGCGTGCATTCCCAGATTAAAGAAATTGTTATCTAGAATCTCACTTTCTTCACATTTCTAGTCATGCTTAGTGACCCTGGATTGAAAAGACAGAAGGGTTGGTGTTCTAACAGTGGAATCGCTCAGCAAAAAAACAGTTTGAAAGTATTTACAACTGATTGTGGTTATGCCAATGTAATCGATTAAGCTCTGCAGTAACAAGTATTTGAATGATTGATGATGGTTGCAACATATTGGATTTTTCTCGTACTATGTAAATAGTGGACAGTTGCAATTACAGAGAAAGATAGGTGTGAGGTTATATGCTTAAGTCAGTTTGTTGATGATTGTTTCCAAGTAGGAATACAAGGATGGATTGTCCATGATTATGGTGGTGGTTGTTATGAAAGACGAGAGGGCCCATGCTTTCATCCATATTCAAATATGGATGTGAGATGTTTTATGTTGATCGGCTATATTTGAATGGGATAGCAAAATCTTTTCTTTGCTGAATTTTTCACACCCACTATTTTATTGTGTTAATGCATAATATTAGGAAATGTGTCACACAGACATTGTAAAAACAATCAATATTGAATGCACAACTTTGCTACATAATACCTATGATTACTATGTTCTCAAAGAGTTGTTATGATTCTTTCAGGCACCAGCTCCATGAAAGCAGTACATATTTAGCATTGAGAATAATTTTGCAAAATGGCGGGAGCAGCATCAGCTTTATTTCTTTTAGACATGAAAGGGCGGGTTGTAGTATGGAAAGACTATCGAGGAGATGTCAGTGCCAGTCAAGTGGAGAAAGTTTTCTCAAAACTTATTGATAGAGTGGTATGTTTTAATTGTTGTTCATTTTCTGTCACAGGAATAAGATAGGGAAACTTGTTGACATAAGCATTGCGTGCTAACCTTCCCAGTGGGTCTGTATATATACTGTCCTCATGGGATTCTATCCTTGAATGTTAGCTCTGCTATCTTACAAATTCAGATATTTTTATAGCAGTCAATTTGAACTTAATACTGTGCATTGACTTTGTGCACCTTCTACTAAAACTGATAAACGAATCTCTGTCAACAACTTGGAATTAATAATATACGAAGTGATATCTGACTGAGAAAAGTAAGCGTTTTGATTATGTTGTTCCTCTATAAAACGTATCAGTAGTGTGTGACCACACATTTCATTGTTTGCTGGGGGTAAATACTTTTCTGAAGTTCTTTTCATGATGTAACCGTGGTTAAGTAGTAGGTATAATTGTTTTTTGCAGTCCTTTTTGTAATTTATCCTGTAATCATGAACATTCTTGCCAGGGTGATCCAGCCTTACATGATCCTGTTGTATTTGAGGATGGTGTTACATACATGTTTATCCAGCACAACAATGTTTATGTTATGACAGCATCAAGGCAGAACTGCAATGTGGCAAGCCTTTTGTTATTCTTGCATCGGGTCGTTGATGTAAGTATATCTTTTGTGTGTTTGTAGAGTTTGCTTGTCGCGAAGTTGAAAATGAAACTGTTTGATCCAGGTCTTTAAACATTATTTTGAGGAGCTTGAAGAGGAGTCACTAAAGGACAACTTTGTGGTCGTGGTAAACTAAGATCCATTATCTACTTAACTTTTTTATTGACTGATAGTGTCTGCTATGCTTTCATGAACATCACAATAATGCATCAGACTAATTAATTACTTTTCCCTATATCTTCTTAAGTATGAACTTTTAGATGAAATGATGGATTTTGGCTACCCACAATTCACGGAGGCAATGATTTTAAGTGAGTTCATAAAGACAGATGCGTATAGGATGGAAGTAACACAACGGCCTCCCATGGCTGTTACAAATGCAGTCTCCTGGCGGAGTGAAGGCATCCTTTACAAGAAGAATGAGGTTCTCCTTTAGTTTTCAGAATGCCTGCAGTTTCCATAGTTTTGTTTTCCTTATATCTTCTTCTCCCTTTCCAGGTTTTCCTAGACGTTGTGGAAAGTGTCAACATCTTAATCAATAGCAATGGGCAAGTAGTAAGATCCGATGTAGTGGGGGCATTGAAAATGCGTGTATACCTCAGGTAATAAAAATTCCTCTAATTCTATTCTTGTCCAGTGTAATTTTAATTATTTTGCATTTATATGTGTCATTGTTTTTTCTTTTTGTCCAGTGGAATGCCAGAATGCAAGTTAGGTCTCAATGATAGAGTGCTTTTGGAGGCACAGGGAAGAGCTACCAAGGGGAAGGCAATTGATCTTGATGACATCAAGTTTCACCAGTATGTAGTATGGCAAGTTGAAATTGTAAATTGCAGCTTTCTGACGTGGATAAGATTCATCTGTGCAATAATAGGTGTGTGCGCCTAGCTCGCTTCGAGAATGATCGAACAATCTCATTCATCCCTCCTGATGGAGCATTTGACCTGATGACATACCGTTTGAGCACTCAGGTAATTCAGAATGGAGTGTTGCAATTTATGGCTATGCAGGTGGCAAGCTCTAATCTAAATGTCAGATGTCAGTTAAAATCCTTTGCTAACATTATGCAGGTGAAACCTCTTATTTGGGTAGAGGCTCAGGTTGAACGCCATTCAAGAAGCCGTGTGGAATATACTGTTAAAGCTCGAAGTCAGTTCAAGGAGCGGAGGTGAGGTTCTGAAGTTAGCACACTTTCAAATATATGTTGAAGTTTGGATTTTTTACCTAGCAGAGATGGGCATGTTGATTTCGTTTACATAACTTTAGTGATACATATAGGGTCCAGCACATGCATGATTACTCAGGTCCTGACTCCTACTTTGTATCTTCCAGTACAGCCACAAATGTAGAAATTGAACTTCCAGTCTCATCAGATGCGACAACTCCTTCGGTCCGAACATCAATGGGGTCTGCTGTATATGCACCTGAGAAAGAGGCATTGCTGTGGAAGATAAAATCTTTTCCTGGTGGAAAGGTTGGTTGGTTATGATAAAGATGCTACTCTCTTACTTTCCATTTCAAGCAGTATATTTTCATTTATCTTTGCAGGACTATATGTTGAGGGCTCAGTTTGGTTTACCTAGCATTGCAGCCGAGGAGTCCACACCTGAAAAACATCCACCTATCCGAGTCAAGTTTGAGATACCTTACTTCACAGTATCTGGAATACAGGTAAATGTCATATTTTGATATTTCATCTCTCTTGATTTCTCTCATCAAGAAATTGAAACATTTGTGGATCCAATTTTTCATTTGCTAAGAAATTTACCCTAAACCCTAGAAGTTCAGAGCTGTATTTCTACTTTCTGTAAGCAAACCTTAGTTTAGTCTAATTTTATCTTGCACAACTGTTTATTAAAGCAGGTTCCATGCCACGTGGAATATATGCATTTTTTAGAAGCCTTCTTAAGTTGAAGCTTGCTGCAGGCAATCCTCTGCTAAGGACCAACCTTCAACAGCTTCACTTGCTGTTTGACTTATAAGCCTAGTTTTCTAGTTGGCCTTTAATAAACATATTAAGTTCTTTTCTTGTTCCTTAACAGCTAGGTTTTATCTTGGGTATGTCATTGTTATGCACTCTGTACACATAGATAAGTGCACTGTCGTGTGCCTATGACAGCCGCTTTTTGTTCTGAGTCATTTCTTTACTCATTCAACATGACATTATTTTTTTTACTAACCCAAATGAGGATATATATCTTTAACTTATCACAGACTGGTTAAGGATTGGAGTTTTTTTGAATGAATCAAGAGTGAGGGATACATAAGAAGGTCGAACAATATAGCAAGCACACTATAGCAGGTGACTTTAGGATTTTGTCATATTAGTGTTTCGGAAAATTGGGGACCCCGAGGTTAGTTTTGGGCCTGTACTTCAGAAACGTAAATATTCAATTCATTGATTCAAAGTGTTTTTCCAATTTACAGGAAGAGTACTTGATCCTTTACCTCATAATCTTTGTCAATCTGAAGTCCGAATTTGCTCCTTCCTCTTTTATCATGGCAGATTTCTCATAGGTAGTGTTCACAAAGTCAATACTACTACTTGTTGCAGGATCATAAGCCATGAATATTGCAGATAGTCTGTAATTTGATTGTGTTCTACCTTGATAGAATTGATGTGTATCATGCCAGAAAGGTGTACCGCAGTGCAACTGATTATCAATCTTCTGTAGCATAAGAGATGTGGAAGGTTCCCTAATTGCGTGATAGGCACTCCTGGAGAAAAGACTTGTGAGGTTTTATTAGCCAAACTTCCAAATCGTCTATATATAATGTCCTGGAAAAGGACTATGCCAGTCTTAGGACAATATGCGTAACATGATAGTGTAGCATTACGCTTGATAAAACAATTATAAATAAGCTACACTTTCCTTGATGAAAAAATACTTTTAAGTCCGATATAGTTGCACATCTTGCTGTCAGTAACATTTGAGGGCAGCAAGCAACAAGAAAGAATGCAAAAAGGATTCCATAAATGATATGAAAATCAGACCGTATGAGTTTGTACTGAATTGTCATCGTGTTTATGAATGGTGCAGGTCAGGTATCTCAAGATTATTGAAAAGAGTGGGTATCAGGCACTTCCATGGGTTCGATATATTACAACAGCTGGGGAGTATGAGCTTCGGATGATATAAAATCATATGATTTCAAATTGGGGAATCGTCCGTGTATTACATGAAGAGTCACAACATTCTCTTGATTCCTAAGAAAGTGAAGTGTTGGTAATGTAATTAATATGGGGAAGCCCTTGTGCAATTTTTGAGGGAAGTGTGGAATGAAAGGTGGTGCTACTGCATTTGAGAGAAGTATTTATAATTGTAGCTAGTTGGTTAGGGGATCGATGATTTTTTTGAGATGTATTCTGTCAATTGATGTGTAGTCTGATGAAATAAATTTGGGAAAACTGAACTCCAAAGATATCATTCGTTGATTCTAAAGTCTGTGTACTCATATTCAACTTGAGAAAATATGGAACTTATTAGAATGTGGGCATTCATTTGAGGAGCTTGTTGTATGGCCATTTTGAGGCAATCTATGCTTAAATTTTATGTAAAGCCAATACATCTTTCTGTTAATATTTATGAAGTGAACAGATAAAGACACAATGGTTAATTACAGATGTACAGCCAAAGGAAATATGATCGATTCCCACACAGCTTCTACTGAACGCAATGAGTGTGAAGAGATCCGAAACAGAAAAATTTCTTGATCGATGTTCCTTAGAACTGTGGAAGATGCAGCTCAACAATTGCTTTGCTCAATTTGTTTTGATTCAGTCAAACCAAAATCTGGTATTTCTATTTCGAACTTCTTTTTCCTGTTTCTCAACTTATGTCATAACCTTCACATCGCATGATGGTAGAACCCACGATTTGCATCCTTATGTCCGATGACATGGAATGCAATCAGAGAAGATCGGACAGAAAAAGAGGGGTTGTAGGGGGTGAATACTCTGTAAGTTTATTAACAAATTCTTGACAATGTCATACATCATGCAAGAAAACAATCGTGAATACTGAATCTTTCTTCAATATTCACTTCTCTCCCTTTTTTGTTCAATTTCAATCTTCAATTATCTCCCCCTCTTCTATTTCTTGATCGAGGTGGGAGGGAGGATTTTGCAGACATTTAATGTCCTGCTGCTGCATTGAGCAACTCCCATGCCTTGATTTTGCCATGGTATAAGCTTCCGTGATCGTATGGAGTTTATCTGGAACGCTGGTGATGGCATCGGCATCAGCAATCTTGCGGACTTCGAAAACTTTATGCCGGAAACCAGCAATGGCATCTGCTCTAACGATCTTCGGGACTCTCTCTGCAATAGCAATCTCTTGGTTACAGTCATGATTTAAAACTCTATGGTAATCAAACTGTCTTTACTCACTAATCACATACCTTTTTTGCTAAACCTTTCCAGCTTTGGCCTCCCATACAGCAGTTTTCCAGAGAACTTGCCATTCTTCTGATAACGACACACAAACAAAGCAGCTTCAGGAAAATCTTCATGTTATGTTAAAACAAGGTTGAGCTTTTATTTAGAATAATGTATGGCACAGTGTACTGCAATAAAAGTCACAGAATCTAAAAATATTTACTGTAATTCTTCATTTCAAAGACAAAAACCTTCTCACACACTACGGAAATATGTAAACCTTCTCGAGTTGATATGGCATGCTATAGCTCCAATAGTGTCCAGAAAAAGTTGAACGTCAAAATCAAAATCCATGTCCATAATTGGCTTTTACTGGTGGCGATGTTGATGGAAATATGGAAAGAGCTGACTACTGAAAATTGCATTACAGAAACGCGTACATCCTCCAGAGTTCATTTGGTACGCTATAGCGATTTCAACTCCAATGGTTCTCATACAAAAGTCGACTATCAAAATCAAAACCAAAATTATGATTTACTGGTGGTGAAGTTGCTGGGAAATATCGGCCCTAAAGAAACGCGCACACCCTCCAGAGTCAATATTTAGTTATTTCAACTCCAAGGTTCTCAGAAAAAGTAGGGCATCAAAATTATAATCAAAATCCGCACTCAACTTCTACAGGTGGCAACGTTAATGGAAATATACACTACCAAAATCTGCACTGAACTTTTAATTAGTACCACCTCCTGAAGAGATAAATCTACTTCAGGTAGGACTGGAACCTACCACTGAACTACCCAAGTACATCTATCGAATGTTTTTCAATTGAAACAAGATTATGGCTAGTATACAACTACACAATCAGCCCAAATAAATGTAAGTATGCATAGATTTCGTTACTGCTAATTCACTGGAATGAATCATTACGCAGTTCAATAATTATGAAATTAAGGAAACATCTCTTGGTACAAACCTCAGCAATCTTGTGGACTTTATCGGGGATGACTTCAGCTTTAGCAAGCTTGAAAACTTTATCTCGAAAACCAGCAGCAGCATCTGCTCTCACGACTCTCTCTGG
>JBBBWG010029076.1:4143-55073 GCA_037176905.1 Azolla pinnata
AAGAAGACGGAAGACAGATCAGAAAGAAAGAGAGAAAGACAGAAGAACGAAGGGGTTTTCGGAAAACTGGGCATGTTCTGCAATAGATCGATTAGGCAATGATTGATCGAATAGGCTCTCGTTTGGGCAGAGCCCAGTTGACTGATGATTGATTGCATAGAATGTCGCCGATCATCTGCGGAGAAGCCGCGCACGAAGAAGAGCAGATCGCAAAAGAACGAAACGCTCGTGTGCAAGTAACGGGATGCGCTCTCCTAACTCGGCCGCGATCAATCGCAGAAAGGGGCAAAACATTTGCCCTCTCGATTGTTTACAGGAACGGCCTCTCCGAACGGACATCATGCACCGACCATTACGTAGATCTCAGCAACGAGCTAGCGATCTCGGTTCGCTGGTTCTGGACGAAGAACTCCTGTCGAGCCTCGATCCGGACCCACCTGTGGTTAAACGACGAGAATCGATCGAAGAAAGATGCGGGCATGTTTCTTGGATCTCGCTAAGAAGTCTTCCAGTTTAGGGTTTATGGCAGAGAGCGCATCCGATCCTGTTTGCGGCTGTATCGATAGTAGGAAACGAGGAGAAGACAGGCGGAAAAGCAAAAGAAACGAAGAGAATCGTTGGTCGACGCCCGATCGATTACTCGTGCGGGAGCTCGCTCGATTCACGTCGAATCGATCGACCGATCGGCGCTCGGTTCATTGATCGACGCGTCCGATCGGTTCCGAGATTAACGCGTTCAAATCAATCAACCGATCGGCGCTCGATTAATCGCAGATTAACGCACTCTATCAATCCTAAACCCTAAACCCTAAACCCTAAACCGATCAGCGCCGGATTCACGCGTTTGATCGGTTCCCAGATTAACGCGTTTAATCAGTCAACCGACGCGCCCGATCGGTTCCCAGATTAACGCGTTCAAATCAATCAACCAATCGGCGCTCGATTAATCGCAGATTAACGCATTCTATCAATCCTAAACCCAAAACCCAAAACCCAAAACCCAAAACCCAAAACCCTAAACCGATCGGCGCCGGATTAACGCGTTTGATCGGTTCCCAGATTAACGCGTTTGATCAGTCAACCGATCGATGCTCGGTCGGATCGATCGATCGACGCCAGATTCACTTTCTGTCAGCTCGAATCGGGAATCCGGTACAATACAGGAAATCGATCGATCGACGAGGAACCGAAAAGGAATCGATTCGCGACATGTTACATGCGAACAGAAGCGATGCTGATAATCTTGTGACTTTTGTGCTCTGATTTTTAGCTGGCGTTTACTGTGAAGACTAAAACACTGTGTAGTTCACAAGTTTTGTTGGGCGATTTTCTTTGTTGGGCGATTTTTGCCCTTCTCTTCCTCCTGTTTCTTCTGTGCAAAAGAAACCGTCGGTTTTCTTCCATGTTTCCTCTGCAGATCGCGCAGAATCCGCCTGTTTTTTCTTCCATGTTTCTCTGCATACAGACGCAGATCGAATCGAAGAAGGTCCGGGTTCCCCCCCCCCCCTTCCCCTTCTCTGTTTCTCTGCTTGCTTTCTCATGTTTCTCTGCTGAGAAGCACAACTGAGGAAGGTCGTGTCTTCTTCGCTCTTTTGTGCTGCATATAGAACAAATCCGCAAGGTCTTCGTCATCGTGGGTTCTTGTGGGGCGGAAGGGGACCGGAAGAAGAAGAAAATTCTGGCAATTTCTTGGTTTGGTGGGCACTTTTCTGATCTGCGTTGATCTTTTTGTGAACCGATGCAATTGTGGCCCACATTTTTGGTGCATCTCATGGCGCACGATCTCTCCACCAAACAGGCTTCCTTTTCCACACCGCCATTTTGCATTATTTGGGGAGGGCATCAGAGCCGCTGAAGCAGTAGACGCAGAAGGGTTCAGGTCTGAGAACAAACAACAAAGTACAGTATTTGCAGGTATGCCTACACTTACCCTCCCAAACCCCCCCCCCCCCCTTCAATTCTTAACCTTGTTGCTCATGCAATCATCCTAGATCACTGGTGAAATCAGATTCTGCAAATTGTGGTGCATTGATTCTTATCGGGTTCTGTGAGCATTTGTCGGTATGCCTTATCGTTTCGATCAAAACCCTAAAACCTTCCTCGCCCTTCCTGCCTTTATGGGTCCTCCGTCCGATCATCAGTCTCAAATCAAAGCAAATTACTCGAGACAGATTGTCCTACCATATGGGTTTAGCATCATTCTCTGGTTTTTGTGATCAACAGCCAGTTACCATTGTTTTTTTCTCTTTGGATCGGTCCTCGATTCATGTCTCCAGTGTTTTCTCGCGATTCTGTACAGAACCATCCTCAATCAGTGACTGATCTTGAAACCTCTGCCCTTCCAAGATCGGAATCAAATCAATAGATGATGGCCTCCGTTGGCGAAACCAATTGCAACCGAACTCTTGTTGCTTGAGTATGCACTCGCACTCGTTACGACTCTGGCTTGAAAAGCCATACCTTAGGCACACACTATTCTTAATCAGAGCTTCGAAGCCTGGACTGTGAGCCTTAGGAAATATCGGTCCTATAGAAACAGCCTTTGACCACCAATGATGTGGAAAAAGAATTCTTTTCTCAGATAAGCGAACAATAAACCAGTGTTCATTCCCCTGATTCTTCATGTATTTTCATTATCTCATAATCTTACAGTTTGTGTTTATATTTCCTTACATTTTGTTTGTGAATATCTGGACAGAGATTATAAAATGTCGACGCAGTGATTCCACAGGACACACACAAAATTTGCACTCTGGCATTATTATACCATGACCCAAACCAATGATGCCGACAAGCTTCAAATCTCCAATGAAGAAACTGCCAAGGTAAGATTATGTATCTATCAGCTCATTGCTATCATGATAATCTATGCCTGATGCCCGATGACCATTCATATTATATTATTAGTGTTGGAAATTGAAAAAAGAAACGCAGACAGCAAGAATTAAATGTGGTGTAGCATTGCAGTGAGCAACTCACGTCACTAATTGTTTTTACAGATTCAAGAGCTCCGCGATGCCTTGGGTCCTCTGAGGAATCGTGAAAAGTTGTATTGCTCGGACAGATGCCTCAGAAGATATTTGCAAGCAAGAAATTGGAACGTGAAAAAGGCCAAACATATGCTGCAAGAGACCCTCAAGTGGAGGGATTCCTACAAACCTGAAGATCTAAAATGGGTAATGCCTTTCTGTATATTATTGATTCTCTTATTCTATCTGCTTGACTGTAGCAAAGTTGTGTAGGATTGGGAAGCGCTATGCCTCTATAAGACCTTTACAGTCTAAGGAAATCAGAGACAAAGTTTATTAAAACCTAACGGAGCAACTAAGATTCAAAAACAAAACATGTAGAAACCATGCGGAACTCCCACGGTGTGAAACTACTGCATCTATAGAAGAGCGCTAGTTTATTCCTGACCTCTAATTTTAGTTCCACATGATCTGGAACATGACAAAAACGTGCCTCATACATGGTGTCAAATATGATCTTGAAACACAGTATCAAGAATGCATCATGAAACCAACATCTCAACAAACCTGACACCATCTGATCATCAGTTTTATTGCACTTGTGACAACTAATAAGAAACGTGTAAACCATCAAAATATAAGCAGCAAAAGACCAGCCCCAACATCAGCTGCCTATCCCATTAATATTGGGAAAAGATGAAATCTTTTGAGAAACTATTTAGAATTCACCCCCAGTTTGTAAGGCTCATTGTTAGGATAGGGAGGATTTGATAACTAGCCCTGGGATCTGTGCTTTAAGTAGTGTTCTCAATACTCATGTGAATGCAGTTTGATACAAAGCCTTCCACAAGCTCCTGACTGCTGAGAGAACTTTCGTATGCCTTACTACTGAGACGTGATCTCTTGGCCTTTTTTCTTTATATCTCAAATTTCGTTTTCAACCAAGAGATCCACAATATGTTAAACATGTATTAGTGCACCAGACTTAACAGAACACTGGATAAATGTACTGATGTGTTTGTATAAATTTGATCATTGCAATGCAATGTGTTGCTGATAGGCTCGGCAAGTTTATGCAGGAGCAAGTTTCCGAAGAATTCGAGACAGGAAAGATGTACAAAGCCGATTTCACAGATAAATTGAGAAGACCAGTGATCATTATGACTCCAAGGCTCCAAGTAAGTTTTGCGAATCGATTTACTTTGGGTTCTTACGTGATTCTGGAGATCACATTAACTTCTACTTTTTGACATCCAGAACACGAACTCACACGACGGGCAAATTCGACAGCTCGTGTATATGATGGAGAACGCAGTGTTCAATTTGCCCGAAGATCAGGAAAAGTTTTGCTGGATAATTGACTTTGAGGGTTGGTCAGTCTCCAAATCAAGTCCTATCAAAACCGTCAAGGAAACCGTGCATATAATGCAGAGCCATTTCCCGGAGCGACTTGCAGTCGGCATCTTATTGAATGCTCCCAAGATATTTGAGTACACTTGGAAGGTATTTCATTCACATTCTTTGGCAAACTACGGTGCTTTCATTTCTCGCTCTTAACCTCTATCTTCGCTTTGTATGGCCAGCTTTGGAAGCCCTTTATTGACCCTTTGACTTACCAGAAGGGCAGATTTATTTACTCCAATGATTCGAGAAGTTTAAGGCTCGTTGAAGAGATCTTTGGCAAAAACATACTCGTAAACTTTGAAGGGCAATACAATCACCTTGCATTTGGGCAGAAAATGCAAGCTGATGACGTGAAAAGAATCGCGTATTGGAATCAATCCGTGAATGAGACCTAAGTATGCGGAGCTAGAATCCCATTGCTCGCATGGAGTGTGATTTAAATTCTATTTGTTCCATTGCATCAACTCGCGATACTTACTAATAATTAATCCTTGCAGCTATACAGAGTTATCGCACATGTACTTTGTAAACTATGTCTAAGTATATTTTCTAACCAGATCAATGTATGAAAATCATACAACTTCAACAAAGGTTACTTTCAGAATCTACAGTTGGATTACTCTTTTAATCAAACCTTTCGAATTTCTGCAACATATAAGCATTTGAATTTGAATATTACCTCCAGCAACATAGGAACGTTGATAAGGAGTAACAATGATGCTCTCCATCAACTGAACTGCGAGGATTATACTTAATGAAGTAGATTTGAAGTCTCGTCAATGTCAAAATTTTCCATCATGAACATAATGAAATGACATTGCATTAAGAATATCACTAACAAGAGAAATCAAATCAAACTCTCAATTTTTTTTTGCCCATGTTACAAACAAGTAAATGAATATTGCCCAACAAAAATGTATCGATGTAAAGCTTACTCTGCTCACCATACACCAGAAAGAACATCAGTGAAATCATCTTGTAAACTGTAAATCTAAGATTTACTACTAAGATTTGGGTTCCTTCCATAGCCTGCAAACGTTAAATTAACAAGGATGAAACCTGATCCACCGATTGCTTCATAAATTCCAAGAGACCCGCAACCACAGCAGCAAAACTGCCCTTTGAAAATGGCATGTATGTAGCAAAAGATTATGGATCGAAGGTTTGTTTGGCACAAGGCCCTCTCTCACGGATATTTGCCAGAGCCCTATGATAGAAAAGCGTCTAAAACTGGCCTTTGAACGCATCATCGAGGAAAAGCTCTGAGGGGGTTCTATTCGCTGCAGATCGGATGGGACGCCCCCAGTGTTTGCTATTTCCACCAAGTATGAACACTCGAAGTATACAGAAGTCTAGGGTCTATTAGAGTTTAGAACAAGGTTTACTAGGGTTTGGAATGCAGTTTAGAACAAGGTTTATTAGGGTTTAGAGGTTTAGGGCACTTAAGAATATACAGCTTCAGGGTTGAGTAGGGTTTAGAGGTTTAGGGCACTTAAGTATATACAAGTTTAGGGTTTAGGGTTCAGGGCATGGTCTAGCAGGGGTTTATTAGGGTTTAATGGTTTAGGGCACTTAAGCATATATATATATACAGATTCAGGGTTTATTAAGGTTTTAAAACAGAGTTTATTAGGGTTTAGAGTTTTAGGGCACTTAAGCATATATACAAATTTAGGGTTTAACGGAGATTTATTAGGGTTTAAAGCAGAGTTTATTAGGGTTTAAAGCAGAGTTTATTATGGTTTAAAGCAGAGTTTATTAGGGTTTAAAGAAGAGTTTATTAGGGTTTAAAGAGGAGTTTATTAGGGTTTAAAGCAGAGTTTAGTAGGGTTTAGAACATGGTTTATTAGGGTTTAGAACATGGTTTATTAGGGTTTAAAGCAGAGTTTAGTAGGGTTTAAAGCAGAGCTTATTAGGGTTTAAAACAAAGTTTATTAGGGTTTAAAGTAGAGTTTATTAGGGTTTAAAGCAAAGTTTATTAGGGTTCAAAGAAGATTTTATTAGGGTTTAGAGCATAGTTTATTAGGGTTTAAAGCAGAGTTTATTAGGGTTTAAAGCAGAGTTTAGTAGGGTTTAGAACAAAGTTTATTAGGGTTTAGAACATAGTTTATTAGGGTTCAAAGCTAAGTTTATTAGGGTTTAGAACATGGTTTAGTAGGTTTTAAAGCAAAGTTTATTAGTGTTTAAAGCAAAGTTTATTAGGGTTTAAAGCAGAGTTTATTAGGGTTTAGAACATAGTTTATTTGGGTTTAGAACATAGTTTATTAGGGTTCAAAGCTGAGCTTATTAGGGTTTAAAACATGGTTTATTAGGTTTTAAAGCAGTGTTTATTAGGGTTTAAAGCAGAGTTTATTAGGGTTTAGAGCATAGTTTATTTGGGTTTAGAACATAGTTTATTAGGGTTCAAAGCTGAGCTTATTAGGGTTTAAAACATGGTTTATTAGGTTTTAAAGCAGTGTTTATTAGGGTTTAAAGCAGAGTTTATTAGGGTTTAAATCAGAGCTTATTAGGGTTTAAAACAGAGTTTATTAGGGTTTTGAGGTTTAGGGCTAAATGTGAAGAAGGAAGAAGGAAGAAGGAAGAAGAAGAAGAAGAAGAAGAAGAAGAAGAAGCAAGAAGCAAGAAGGAAGAAGAAGAAGAAGAAGAAGAAGAAGAAGCAGCAGCAGAAACAGACGACTAAGAGGACGAAAGACTGCTTCTCCTTCCTCGCTTCTGCCTGCAAATCTCTGTCTGTGCCTTCCGTGGCCGCACGCTCATCATCAGCTTCACATCTTCGGTGTTTTACTGGGGCTCAAAAAAAGCTTCGCCTTTTCCGTGATCTGTCGTGTTTCTCTGTGGCATGCCTCTCTCTAATGCCCTGATTGATAGTCACGAAGCTCGATCAGCGACGAAAGAGGCGTTCTCGAGCAGCGCGTCGTTGTTTTTACCGGCAGTTTCCCTCATCTCCATTTCCCAATTTCATGTCAGAATGTTTCAAGCTACTTCTTTTGCTGCCCTATTTCACTTCCCTTGCCATTTTCTGCTGCGCGTTTATGTTGGTATTTCCTTTTCTGAATGCGTATAGAGTTGAAGGGATTTCGAGTCTTTTTCGCCTTTCCTTAGCTAATTGGTGAGCAGCTTGTTGATCTACTCAAACCATGCCGTGCATCCGTTCCATTCATGTGCATGGCATTTGTAGGATCCGACTAATCGGGAATCAAGCTTAATCTTTTTTTTGTATTCCAATGAATTATAGGTACTATTCTCCATCATCAGAATGTTATGCATCGATTGATGTCTTGTCATTTTCGTGATTTCATGGCAACTTAAGCACTGAAAGGCAGTGTTAACTGTCGATGGTAACGTGCTTGATTCCCGTTTTTGTTGATCTTTTCAAACCATGCCGTGCATCCGTTCCATTCATGTGCATGGCATTTGTAGGATCCGACTAATCGGGAGTCAAGCTTAATCTTTTTTTTGTATTCCAATGAATTATAGGTACTATTCTCCATCATCAGAATGTTATGCATCGATTGATGTCTTGTCATTTTCGTGATTTCATGGCAACTTAAGCACTGAAAGGCAGTGTTAACTGTCGATGGTAACGTGCTTGATTCTCGTTTTTGTTGATCTTTTCGAACCATGCTGTGCATCCGTTCCATTCATGTGCATGGCATTTGTAGGATCCGACTAATCGGGAATCAAGCTTATTATTTTTGTGTATTCCAATGAATGATAGATACTATTCTTCATCATCAGAATGTATGTATCGATTGATGTCTTGTCATTTTTGTGATCTCATGGCAACTTAGCACTGAAAGGCAGTTTTAACTGTCGATGGTAACATGCTCGATTCCCTTTTTTTCCTAACGTCTTTTGTCTTTTTTGTCTTCCTTGTGGGAACATTCACACAATTGCTTCATTGATCTTGAGGTAATTTGACTCATTGTTCGAGGTAGTCAGGACCAGTCTTTGCCACCGCTCAGATAAAGCTCAAAGATGGACACCACATTATGTATAACGGAACTGATGTTATCACACCTCATGAAATTGCATAAAACTAAGTAATCTTTGTCCCTGGATTCAATGGAAGCTGCTTTCTGGTTCCAAATTTGCTTCAGGTTCTTGCCGTTCTCATAAATCTGTCCTTGGAAAAGAAGGAAGCCAAAGGGACTTAGCGCGTAAACTTGAGAATGAACTTTTGTTTCAGGCTGTTGTTCAGTATGGTTAACTTCAAGGAGAATCTGATTCGGTCTGTTATCTGCAACTCAAAATCTCAAAGGATTGCATTCCTTAGTTAGCAAGGTTACTAATCACACACTTCCAGCGGTAAGAGTTTTGAATCCATCCCTTTGTTTTTAGTTCACAAATTTACTTAATATCGACATTATATTGATATGGATACTGATTTTTTCTGATGATTTTTGTCAAGTTCTTCAGTCTATGTTTTGTTATGGAACCTATGACATTCGGATCAAGTTCCATACTATTATTTGTTATCAAGTTCTTGTCATATCTAATAACTAAACCAAGATGTGATAAATATATGGAATTATCCACTAGATTGCCAGCCATGAACCAGTTTCCTATCGTACTGCAAAGAAGGCTTATGGTTTTTAAACTTATATCTATAGAAAAAGAAACTATCGACTTTATTAAACTATTTTTGTTATTTCGAAGCATAAATAAACCAGGGAATAAACAGTTAAGCGAGGGTTTTGAAGTTAATTTTTCCCTTGGTATTGAATTTGTGTTGATTGTCCCCATTTTAGATTCTTGCCACAGTTTTCCTATCTATCCCATTGGGAGAAGCATTGCAGGTTGCATGCAAAGTAGTGCAATTGTTTTGCTTATCTCCAAATACTGATTATGGTTTCTGATGACTGCACTGTGGCAATTCAACTGTGCGGACAGATACGGGCCAAACATAGATTTCCATCTGAGTTGGTGCAGGCATATCTTTCTACTTATTACAATTGAAGGCTTATGTATTTGGGGGGAACATATATGCCTCTGGAGAACCATTGCTTTTCCATTATCTCCTCCCTAAAGAGCACAATGCCCCTTCTTCTTATAAATACATTGCCAAAAGATGAAACATAAGATTATACACCCTTTCGTGTCTATCTGAGGACTATATTCTACTTGCAGTCGTACTGTTTTCTGATGTCCGTGTTTATCCTTGTATTGGCTTGATGATAACTGTGGTTCTCAATGCATCTTAAATTTCTAATATTCAGTAAGCTCTAACTAATTGTAAAATTAAATTATTCATTTGCTAAACATCTTTACAGTTCAAAAGAATCACCTGTCTAATCAAGTCTAACGTTTCTGGCATGTTGCTGGGCTATTTCTGTGGTTTAAATTGCATGTGACAGAAAACGCAATCAAGCGTCCTTGATACCAGTCACAACATAGATGAATGGTACAAGATGGCCTATCAAAGTCATCATTGACAGGTTAATGTGAGCGGCATTCTGATGCAATATGAGCGGTTCATGGTATAGTGGATGTGATCCGGTTTGGATACCATGCTAACCCTGGTGCTCCTCAAGCACTAGTTTATAAAATGGTGTCAAATTCTAATTTTTTATTTATAACATGGCCAGTTTCCAATGGAATTTGGCAGTTTGCCTGTTGATTCAAAGAGAAGATGATATATGTTATATATTTGTCATTGTGGTGTCTAGATGTTTTATTCTGGGGCAATATTATATCTAGTATGCTGTTAACAGACCTTAGTATGGTTTTGATAAATGGTTCTATTCACTGATATTGTAATGTGCATAACTGTGTTATTGACTTCCTATGATGTTGATGGATCTTCGAAGCATACTTGTATTGACATATTGTCCACTGAGAATGTGTTATAATCCTTCTAGCAACTGATTTATTCTCGTTTTTTATGGATGAGAAACTAATGAAGTAGAAGGATTTGCTTAGAGGATTATTATCTTATGTGTTTTTTGTAAGAATCTCTCCCGTGTTAGTATACCAGCAAGAGAGATCCTCACTGTTACTATTGCAAATGGTATAAAACCTCTGATGTTCTTACAGCATATTCTTGCCCTAAATATCTCTTTTTGCCGAAGTTTTAGAATTTTAAATCAGTTACATGATAAAATACTACACGCTACCCATACATTAATGCGCTGTTCTTGCAATGATAATCAAATTTATTGTCAGTTGGAAATTGTAGCAGTTAATTCTCAAAAGAGTATTAAGGCATCAGGAGGGTTTCATTCATTCATGGGTTTATCTGAACGTGAGCGAATGTCTTGATTCGGAAAGCATATGATTCAGGAGTATTAAGCATCAGGAGGGTTTCATTCATTCATATGGGATGTGGGAAATGTTGGAATCAAAAACCACATCTGTGATAGCATGTGATTCAACCATGGCCATGCTGCTGAAAAACCTGTGTTTTTGCCGTAGGTGGGCGTACATAATCAATCTTTGATTGATCTGCGAACGGGCAGGAGCTGTCCATCGGAGAGAAGTAGCAGTGCCCAGGCTTCATTTGGGCGTGTATACAGAGCTCACATTTCATGACTAAAGTTTTGTGCAATATGATGTTCAGGAATCCACCCATGATCCATGGATCCATGCATGAATGCACAGGGGCATAGCATGCCTGCCATGTGAGAAGCAGGAAGTTGTGACTGAAGGTTGGATCCAAGAAAAAGAAAGAGAGAAGAAGGAAGTTGTGACTGAAGGTTGGATCGAAGAAAAAGAAAGAGAGAAGAAGGAAGTTGTGACTGAAGGCTGGATTTGAAGAAGAAGAAGGAAGTTCGTTCTGATTGAAGGTTGGATCGAAGAAGAAGAAGAAGAATAAGGAAGAAGGCATCAAACAATGCCTCTGCTTCCTTGTTCATGGCAGCACGTCCTTCCTGAATCTCACACTCGTGGTTAGTGGAAATTCTCTTCCTCTCTATCTCTCTCGCTTTCACTGTCTGTTTGGCGATCCATTTCTTTCCTGTTTCCCCTTCCCTAACCTCCATCTCGGCCGATGTTTCGTTTGTTAGCTCCAAACTAAAAAGATCAGGAAAACTTTCCTCTTGTTTTTCTCTTCATTCTCTGAACATCTGTCTTTGTTTTGCTTCTTCTTGCATCTTCGTTCCTGACTGTGAAGTTGTGGGAGGAGTAGTGGTGGTAGCGGGCGTGGGAATATTCGCACTATGGCTTCATAGATCTCTGTACAGATCGATCCATAGGTCCATATGCCCTCCTCCTCCCAAGCTTTGTGGCTCTCCTGATGGGCCTGTCATCACCTCTTCTCGGATCAAGCTCAACGATGGGCGGTATATCGCTTACAAAGAAACTGGTGTCATTCCTCATGAAACTGCACGGTACAAAGTTATCTATGTGCATGGATTCAAAGGAAGCCGCCTTCAGGTCCCGGATTTCCCTCAGGTTTGTTGAATTCCTGTTTCTGCTCCACTGTTTTGAAAGCAAGTGTGAAATATGAGCTTTCTCTATGATCAATTTTGTTGGTTGCTTGATATTCAATCCGAGCGCAGTACCTGATTTTCTAGAATGATGCAAGTATGAAATATGAGCTTTCTCTATGATCAATTGTGTTTGGTTGCTTGACATTCAATCCCAGGGCAGTGCCTGATTTTCTAGTATGATGCAAGTTTTAAGCAAATCTGAGGAGGCTTATTTATTCAGTGGACAGTTAGTTACAACCTGATTTAGATTTAGTCAAGCCTGATGAAACAAGATGACTGACAATTCACTTCCCCAGACTATATAACCCAGGGTTTAAAGCATAGCTTTCATATGCAGGAGTCATCGGTTCCAGCTTGATGAGCCATGCATGCTGTTAAGCAGCACTAAGTCAACTAATCAGTTCCTCTCTCGGTTGCTAACTAGTCAGTAAATCATGGATCAATCTCTTGACTACTTACTAGAAAACCATTTGATGGTTGTAAAACATCAGGAGCTTTCCCCGGATACAAAAACCACTGATGGGTATACTGGTGAATTGACTGATGCCTACTGTACTTTGACATGGTTTGCCAGGATTTCCTCCAAATGCATGGCATCCATGTGCTGAGCTTCGACAGAGCTGGGTATGGACAGAGTGATCCTAATCCAGGAAGAGGCCTTGAGAGTGAGGCCCGTGACATAGAGCAAATCGCAGATGGTCTTGGATTCGGAGACACGTTTTACCTCTTAGCAGAGTCGATTGGTGGATATTCAGGGTGGAGCTGCCTTAAATATATACCAAACAGGTGAGTCTCTCATCAGTTACATGTATAACTTCAGTCTGCTTCTTATAGCTGAAACTAATTTGCACATTGTTGTAGGAGTTTGCTCATGTTACCGAGTTTCCATCATAGTTAAACTTCTTGTCATTTGTTGAGTCTTGCGGAACAAGGAATCTGAGAAGCCCTTGTTGCTTGAGCTTGTTTACATACCTTTACATTTATATTGATTCATTGTAAATAGTGCACATTTTCTTCTTGTTCACATAAGTACCAATATGGTGTGTATAATGGTTCACATAAGTAACCTCTTCTTGGATAGATATAAGACTGGATTTTGACAGGCTAGCTGGAGTGGGAATGGTGGCACCTGCTACAAACTTTTGGTGGAAGTGCGTCGGCAAAGATGAGTTTAAGAAGGCGTTTGGAACTCAGACGTTGCTGGATCGCGTTTTCCTGCGTGTGGTTCATTACCTGCCAAGCTTAACCTATCTGTTCTTGAGCCATCCTTGGATCCCCAAAACAAATGGCCTAATCCTGAGGCCAGAAGTCTTGAATGCATCGGACAGAGAAGTTCTGCAAGCTATGAGCAAATGGGCCCCAGAGAAATTAGCTGAGGTAATAACAACATGCATATATATATATATGGTGCGGGTCTTGTTTAGCTTCTCACTTGTCTTTGAATTGTGGGGTTTTAAGCTCATCCTCAAGAGGAGAAAGATGGAAGCTTATATACATAATTTGTTTGTGTGTGTTTGTGTATATATATGTATGTATGTATGTATGTATGTATGGATGGATGGATGGATATATATATATAGTGTGGGTTCTCAAGGATGGATGGATGTATGTATTTAGCTTCTCAAGGATTGTGGAGTTCTAAGCTCACCCTCAAGAGGAGAAAGTTGGAAGCTTATATACATAATTTGTTTGTACACACACACACACACACATACATACATACATACATACATATATATATATATATATGTGTGTGTGTGTGTGTGTGTGTGTGGGTCTTGTTTAGCGCCCCATGTGTCTTTGGATTGTAGAGTTTTAAAAGCTCGTCCTCGAGAGGAGAAAGATGGAACTTTATGTACATAATTTGTTTGTTTGTTTGTGTGTGTGTGTGTGTGTGTGTGTTTGTGTGTGTGTATGTTTGTTTGTATGTATGTATGTATGTATATAGTGTGGGTCTTGTTTAGCTTCTCTAGTGTCAAGAGGAGAAAGTTGGAAGCATACATACATAATTTGTTTGTACACGATATATATATATATATATCATGTAGGTCTTGTTTAGCGTCTCATGTGTCTTTGGATTGTAGAGTGTTAAGCTCATCCTCGAGAGGAGAGAAAGATGGAAAAGGCTTTATACAAGAGCTTCTTGTTTCTGTTTGGTTTTTAGTTTGGGGAAGGAGTGAAGCAGGGGATTGGAGAATCGCTGTGCAGGGACATAACGACAATGTTCGGGGAGTGGGCATTCGACCCCAGCAAGATTGAGAACCCTTTCTCTTCTCGCCCTGGCCATGTTCATATCTGGCAGGGAGATGAAGATTACCTCGTGCCCGTTACACTTCAGCGCATTGTCCATAAGCATCTGCCATGGATACATTACCACGAGCTCAAGGGCGAAGGCCATTTCGTCAGCCCACGAGAAGGCTTTCCTGAGTATTGCCTCAGAGCTCTCCTGGAGTTGGATTTTCAGCAATCCCCTGTTTCTGTAGCTAGCTAGCCCTGGCTCTCTTTTGTAGTAACAGAAAGATGTATGCAGTAAATATAATAAATCAGTGAGTGCAACAGCAAGAAGAGTTTGATAGACAGAAAGATTTCTGGCTCGTTGTTGTTTTTCAATATAGTTTCAATGTCTCTTTCTCTACCAATGAAAAAAAATGTCTGAACCATCAATCTCTCTCTCTATTCACATCAATGAAGAGTGAAATGGTGCTCACCTGCATGCACCATTTCATTGGTAAACTACATACACTCCACCTATTTCAGAGAATACCTCAATTTGGTTTTGACGCATCCGTTTCAATAGAGAGAGTAAGCATCTGATTGATGTTCACCTGCAAACACTGAAATGCCTCAGCAAATGAAATAAGCAGATGAATTTGGCATGTCCAGATGCCTCTTTCCTTTTCTTTGGACAAACATTAAAGATAAACACTTATAGAAAAACAAACGATCATTTTGGCAACCAAAAAGCCCAAATCTACTAACATGTTTTCATTTGAAATGCTTCCTTTCTATACAGTAGTAAAAACCAAACTACCATCAGCATCATTCAAACAAGTTATGATACCAACTCTAACCAAACTGAAGTAGGAGAAGTTATGATGATGATCATCACACATCTTTGAGAACCAGAAAAAGCTTTGGAAAACAACAAATTTTGCATAGTCTTTTGTTCTAGATATGTTGCATTTGCTCATTGATCTGAGGCCATCCCTCTGTGAACCTTGGAGGTAAGCAAACAGACAAGTAATCCATACAATTCGTCAATCCATCATCTTCGATGCACAGGTTTGAAGAACTCATATCTGCAAAGACCATGAGAGAAGAAAGGTGTCAGTAGATTTCTTTGAAAATTCATGCTTATCAATCATTTACACCACCATGCCAGAGAGGAGCAAATAAAAGAAACAGAACAAGGTGCAATGAACGAAATTTCCAATATGATTTATTATTCTTTTACCTTTCATATCTGGTAACATGTCATCTCTCAGATCATCAAGAATGTCAGGCTCCAGCACATCCAAGTATTTCCAAGGGAACTGATGAAAGCATATACTCAAAAATATGTGGATAAGGCATTAAACTTCGCAAATCCAAAGTGTGAAAACAAATACGTTATCAAATGTACATGGTTTTACCGAGCGAGGGGTAGAAATTAGAGAGAAAGGAATGTCGATTCGGCTGTTCTTTGTCATCTCAACTCTCTTGGCTATATCTGAGAAAATAGAGAAACAATCAGCACCTGTTATCATTGTTGTCAAAACGACTGTTTTGTTGAATCTTTCAATCTTTATGAGATAGGAATAACAAGAAGGCTAGCATCATTCTGATGACTGTATCTGTCTAACCATACCACACACCTTCGTTGATTGCCTTCTTCTGAAGCATTTCCATATCCTCACCACTGAAATGCACGGATTCTATTCCTTCTTCAGCCCAAAGAGCAGCTTTCTTCTTCATCTCCTCTGTCAGATTGAGCTTGGATCTAGGGGGGAGATGAAAAGAGGGATTTTGCACGTTTCCATCAGGTTTCTGCTTGGGCGTCTGCTTGCATATGCTTTCATCAATATGCTTCTGTAGTCCATTACTGTTAAGGTTCTTGAGGGGAGGACGCGCTGCCTTCAGTGAATCTGCTTTAATGGAGAAACACTCCTTCTCGTTTGAAGATTTACCAGACAATTTCGACTGAGGCTGAACTTGATTAGTGATGTTAGAAAGCTTCTTTCTCTCCACAAGACCTTTCCGTTCATTAAGCGAGGCTTTTCCTGTTACAACAGTAATAAAAAAGATAAATTGGTCTCAGAGCTACATAGCTCTGTCAGTGCCTTTGAATGTCAAGAAATCAGTTTTCAATCAGTTAACAATGTACGCATATAGCTATGCCATGATGTTAAGAGACAGAACTGTTCTGACACAAGTTCCTTGTACATATCTAAATCCAAGCCTTGTTCTTTGAGCATGATGAGCAGGTGAGCCTCTTTTTCGAGCAGTTTTGAGCTTCACAAGGAGGCAGTAATGATCGCTCCTTGGATAA
The DNA here is from genome assembly GCA_037176905.1 of Azolla pinnata. Classification (NCBI taxonomy): domain Eukaryota; kingdom Viridiplantae; phylum Streptophyta; class Polypodiopsida; order Salviniales; family Salviniaceae; genus Azolla; species Azolla pinnata. The sequence continues at coordinate 20,475 of JBBBWG010029076.1, forward strand.
AAATGGAATCGTAAACCTTGGTATGCAAAACAGAAGAACTATATTCCTCAATTCAATGAATATTTCCTCCTTCAAAAGAAACAGCTTTGCTCAAAGCTGCCACACCTCGGCTTCGATCAACGTTTCAGACGCATAACACAAACAAACCGATTTCCTTCCATAAGGGAAATGAGCTTCAGCTTCTTTTCTCAAGATGTACACAGACAGAAACGACTAAAACCTACAGGTTTCCAAACAAAGAGATCAGATCTCTATCTCTCTCTCTCATCCTTTCTTCTTCTAAGAGAAACGGGGACGTACCAAATGCAAGCCATTAAAAACGTGCACGTATGCCTTTCTACGTATGTCATGAAACATACGTGGAGTTGGAGAACCTCACGGAGAGACTGTGCAGTCGACTTGCACAGTATCCGAAGAAGAGAAAGCTATGAGAAATTCGAGCAGAGAGAGAAAGAGAGAAGAATAGCATACCAGAAGATATAAGAGCATTTGGAGCATTTTCATCTTGAAGAGGACGAGACCGACTGTATCGCAAAGCCATTGGAGGTTTCTGAAGAAGGAAGAAACTTTCCGAGTCGCGGGAAAGAAGATTTCCAGAGGAAAAGCTTCGGGAAGCCGCAAAAAAGAAGTTTTCCGGAGAAGAAGCTTAGGAAAGCCGCAGCAAAGAAGATTTCCGGAGGAGAAGCTTTGGAACGCCGCAGCAAAGAAGATTTCCGGAGGAGAAGCTTTGTGAAGCCGCAAACAAAGAAGTTTTCCGGAGGTGAATCTTTGTGAAGCCGCAAGCAAAGAAGATTTCCGGAAGAGAAGCTTTGGAACGCCGCAGCAAAGAAGATTTCCGGAGGAGAAGCTTCGTGAAGCCGCAAACAAAGAAGTTTTCCGGAGCAGAAGCTTTGTGAAGACGCAAGCAAAGAAGATTTCCGGAAGAGAAGCTTTGGAACGCCGCAGCAAAGAAGATTTCCGGAGGAGAGGCTTTGGGAAGCCGCAAGCAAAAGAAGATTTACCGTCGGAGAAGCTTTGGCGAAGCGGCAGCAAAGAAGAAGATCGCTGAACTCGAAGCGGAAGCAGAAGGAGGATTTCCCGGAGGAGAAGCTTTGCGAATCTGCAGCAAAGAAGCAGATTTTCCGAACTCGAAGCAGAAGCAGAAGCAGAAGCAGAAAGAAGGAGAAAGGGAGAGACGTTGGGGAGAAAAATGCGAGTTTTTTGTTTTGTTTCCCGCTTCTTTCTTCTTCTTCTTCTTCTTCTTCTTCTTCTTCTTCTTTTCTTCTTCTTCTTCGTCTTCTTCTTCTTCTTCGTAGTTGTTATTCCACTTGACTAATCTCTTCTTAATCCCAGAGTAATTAGCGCTACTCACGTGTGGTTAGTCGCCTGCTTGGAACGGAGTACATTGCGATAATCGCGCATAGCCTTTTGCTATCGATCGATCGCTAAACAATCAGATCGCAGAATTAGGGCGCTGCTCCGCTAGTAATATTTGCACAACAGCTACAATCTATGATTTATATCCCCTCGATCATTGGAAACGAAACAGGACCAGGAAATGTACGAGAAAACTCTAGATAACGAAGGAGCGCGTAAGAGTGACCAACTCTTTAAAGTTGATAAATTCGGAAAGAAAGCCTTGTTGTCCGCATGGCTTTGTTCCATTGTATCGTCCGTTTCTCGCCGATTTTTTTGTTCCTCGACATCCTCTCTGTACTTTGTGAAGTTACAGCCTCATGTGCTAGATGAGCAGGAAAGAATACGAATATGGATCTCTACATAGTGTTTGCTCACATAGATTTTGCAGTTTGACACACAAGAGGGCAAGCGTTCGAAAGTGATTCTAACCATCTCAAGGCCAAGAGAGACATAGCATCCTAAGCATCTCTTTGAGGTGCCAGTAATGAATTTGTTGCGCCTGGCTCCCAATTCGGGTGGGATTATCACTTATCCGGAAAGTTATTGATTGGTGCCGATTGATTGATTAGATCACCTGATCCTCTGCAGTTCACTTTGCAAACAAAACAAACTCCACGACGATGATTCAACAATATGACAAGGAGAGTTTCACTCCCAAGGCTCTCATCCAAGTTTCTATGTTGCAAGCATGATTCGAGCATTGTCTCTTTGATTCGATCATACAAAAGAGCGATTCCAAGTGCTGCTTCTTAACAAAGGTACAACAAAGAAACTGTTGGCACCGGGTTAGAATCTCCCGAAACGGTCCTCGTACTGTCTCAAACCTGGCTTTTATTGTGTACACATCAAGCCCCATTCAGGAGAGACAATTGCGCAACTGGCTAGCCACTCCTTAGCAGAGCCACACAGGATGCAAGCTCCCCATCAAAAATATAAACAGGGGATCGAGGCAAGGAGAAGGGCACGGCGAACGGGGACTAGGCTTTCGAGCAGCATCCAAAGCCGTGTCGAATACAGAGTGGCGTAATGTACAGAAAGAAGATCCCAATCGAAACACTATGATCAACAGTGATAGAAGGCGAAGGATTTGGATTTGCGGAACAGCCCGAACGTCCTCCGTCGAAACAAGCTCCACTCGTGCTTCTCGTGCCCTTCTTTCAGGGATTTCATCTGCAGAGGCGCGCTCCCGTTGGTTGCGGCATTGCCCATCACTTCTCTCTGCCTGACTTCTCGGAAGTGCTGTAGCAGCTTGAGAGCCTTGTCTTTACTCCTGGGACTGCCGTTCACCGAGAGCATCACGAGCGAGGGAATGACTCCTTCCCTCAGTATGGCTTGGCTATGCTCATGATTGTTGATCGAAACAGTTAGCAGGATGCTCACGACGAGCTCTTTCTCCTTCGACGATCCGCCATCCAAAAACTCGACCAGAGAAGGTATAGCGCCTTCCTCGTCGACGATCGCCGACCTCCCTTCCCTTGTGGTTGTCAAGCTATGCATGATGCTCATGCATTTCTCCACCAATTCAACATCTCCTAAGCACAGCAAATTGAAGAGCTTAGGGATTGCTCCATCTCTTACTATACATGGATGATTTCCTGCGAAATCGCTGAGATTCAGCAACGCCGTAAGGGCGTCCTTCACTCCTTGCGTGGAGCCACCACCGTCGAGATGGTTTACCAAGAATTGTACAGCTCCAGATGAACCGATCGCTGCTTTATTCTCATCCAAACAAGATATGCTCAGCAACAAAACAATGGCAGCTTCTCTTACACGTAAAGGCGTCTCACAAGCAAGCGGGGCCAATAGCAGTGGTAGAGCGCCTGCCCGTACTATTTCGGCTTTATTCCTGTCCAACATTGCTAGACAATCTCAGTCCACCAGTTATTCGCAGAATGCGGAAAGAAAATAGTAACAGGAACAATGTTTTGATGCAAGCTAGCTTATAGAATGAAGAAAATCTACACCAAAATTTCTTGTGAGTTATAAAGTTTTACCAGAATACCCCAAATCTTTGGACATGAACCGGTACTTTGGTAAAATTCACAAGCAAAGAAGATAATCTGGTGTTTTCTTGGAAAAAAACTCTGAAGCCTTGACATACCTTTCACTGTTCGCGGCCGCATTTAACAATGCAAAGCATGCTGTTGTTTGAGCATTCTCATCTCCTGAAATAATAGCCTCATTCAAGAAGCTCACTAATGCTAGCATAGAACCAGATTCACTAATATAAATTCTGGCACCAGCATCTTCCTTCGTTAGAAACGGAATCTCCTCGACACTTCTATGCTGCATGGCTAGAGAAGAAGATGATGAAGATAACAGGCATGCAGAGTCCTGAATGCTATCTGACCTTAATGTATCTTCTCCTGGACCAGAGTAACTCTCTCCAGTGGACTCATCAGTGGCTATGACAGAAGATTCATCATTTCCCACAATGTCAAATCCAGCAGACATAGAGTGCATTACACCATTTTCTGGCAATAATGTTGAGCCACTCTGAGATCTATTATTGGGCTTCATTGGGGCAGACAAGGCGAATCGATAATCTGTTATAGATGAAGGCGGTGGAGATGGAGGGGTAGGGATAGGCATCAAATGTCTCTCGCACCAACTCATAATCAGAGCTTTAACACAATAATTCGGAGTAACATTGAGATGAGTAAGCTTTTGCTGCGTTTTTGGGCATGTATCATGGCCCTCTTCAAACCACTTCTCAATGCAAGCCCTCTCATAAGTTTGCCCTGAGCATATGATCACTGGATCTGACATTAATTGTAATGAAATGGGGCATCGGAACTCCTCAGGAGGTACAGAAGAAATACGCAAGCAACTCAATCCTCCATTGCCTGCGATTCTTTTCTGATGGACATCAAAGCCACAAAGCTCTGAACTAAAGTCACTATCTTGTTCGCTTGTACTAGCTTCAGAACCCCTTTCTGAGGGTGAAGGTGGGCAAGAGCTTGCCGTGTCTACAATTGAGCTTTCATCTGCATTCACCAGATTTTGTATTTTTGTATACTTCCGGAGAAGGTGTAATAGGTAAAGCACAATCAGCTCTTTCTTCTTGTCTTCTTCTTTGCGAGTTTTTTCGAGTAGTTTTCTTAGAGCTTTCTTTTCAGCCATGATTGCTTTGGCTGTTCTCATACCTAGCTTGCAAACCACTTTGCTGAAAACGTCTAATTCTGTCGATACATTGAAACCAGGTGATTCTTTCTCCTTCTGCAAAAGTGCAATTATTTCATTACCTGCCTCCTGATCTGATGAATCCGGCTGAAGCACTATCGCCTTTAAGTCACAAATAAAGCCATTTATCTGCAAACAATGACCAGAGTGATTGACTTGCTCCGAGAAAAGACATAAATAACATGAAGCTATATGATATATATTTTTTATCCTTTTCTTTCCTTGATTCCAAATACACCTGAATACCTGCCCAAGAAGGTTATCAGGAACACTTGATTCCAGTCTTCTCAAGCTTTGATCTAGAGTCTCTTTGACTTTCTCGAATTTGGAAGTGACAGAATCAGATGTAATTGCCTTCGAGGGGAAAAGTTGATGTCTCAATATGAAGAAGTCCTTCAACTATTATATAGTGCATATGATACCTAAAAGCTACTCTACTAACATATACTAGGAAAAAAATTTGGTACAGGAACGCTCCATTGAAATTTAACACATTCAGAGTCTGCACTCTAAAGTCTCATTAGAATACAGCTTAAGATTTAACCAAAAATACACATTCTGTTTTAAAATTCAGCGGCTGCACAGAAAAGTGGATTATTTCTGCGTGCAATACGGAATGACAAGTTATTATAAATTTTACTCACTTTCCAATCATATTTTACGCCAGATAATGCAATTTAATGGGTACTACGAGTTCACAGGCTTTGATTATCTTAGTTAACCAGATCACTTATTTTTACTTTATTTAGTAGACTAATTATTTTCATCTAAAGGACAAGTTAACCTTCTTAGTGTCATTATTACGGCCAATAGTAGGCCTAAATAGCCTTACTCAATGACTATTCTAGCCTTTATTATTGTTATTCAATGCAAAAAGTGTTGTGAATCGTATAACGTTAAAAAAACGTTTTGGGTATACACTACCAGTTTGTTTAAAGGATTTGGTGGTGTTTAATTACTGTGTTTACTATCATTTAGGGGTAACTTGGAGGTGTTTTAATGGAAGTTACTGATACTCTAGCATTTTCTTACACAAAAAGGAAACTGTGCGGTGATATATCAGAAGGAAACTATGCATTGTTACCAGGTAAAGCTTGCTAGAACTGGCAGTCCTCTGAAGAAACATCTTTGCCTTATCCATAGCCCAATGTACTCCACACAGAGCCTGCATACCAGACTTTGGTGGCTGCAGCGCTTCAAATGCAGGGATAAACTCCATGATCCTTTGAACCAACATTGCGAGTTTGTGGCACATATCTCCATACATCTGTGTGAAATTTTATATACATGTTCATATATTGGCTTAAAATCCATTGTCCACAGCAAAGAAAGAAGCCTTAGAAAGAAATAGGAAAGAAAAAGGATGCAATTTTCGAACCATTTTTTCAACTGAATCTCTTGCGGCTTCTAGGCCGCCACTGATTTCCATGGACTCCTTCCTCAAAAAAGATGGCTGTCATGAGATAATTACGGTTAAGCTGAAGTAAACATATTTTCTGTCTGATATCAATGGTGTTAAAAGAGGTGTGAATGTCATCAAAATATGATCTTCCTCCTATGCTCTTGACAGGATATGCATATATGGTGTAAAAACGTGGCTAGATCTTAGTAAACAACAGAATATCCTGGCTGCAAGTTATGTGAATGATGTTTATCATGCATAACACAATCTGACCTTAGCAAACACAGTTATGTTCTACTCTACATAAGTGAATTTTTATACAAGATTGAAGTCCACCTAGGCTTCCTTTAAAGATGATTACCGTGAAGAGATATATTTGATGCATGAGCTGGTGATTCAGAAAATAATGCTACGGAAAGAATAGACTGTTCTAAGTTCAGAACAAAACAGAAGGGATGGGGAGAGAGAGAGCTGAATTTTCTTGTATCAAGAGAATATGTGGGAGATATTGCAAAGAGTCGTAAATGTTGGTTTCCACATAAAGAAAAATATACTTCAGATTCTTTGCGCATAGCTCCAGCGGATATAGCCAAAGGGTACATTTTACTTCAGATTCCATTCGTTGATGTGGCTGCAAAAAACTGCTCTAAATGACTGCCAACGGGTAAGTTACTAGCAAACAAAGTTCTGTAAAAACTTTGTTATCTGGAAGCTATTCCTTTGACTTGAAACATAATTTGAGACTAAGATATTCCTAAATTTTTCTGCATTCTTTGGAATTATGGTATTTCAAAGCTTTTCTGTCCAGATTGTTACCCATTCAAATGTTGAAGTAGGGATGAAGCATAAGAAGAGTAGAAAATGCTGTACTGTTCATAGAAATCCTACCTGAAGTCATAAGATATGGAAGCCATTTCTCTGTAGTTACAACAAATATTGTACCAAATGACTGTAGAAGGCGTGTTCCTTAGCAAAAGACAGATATGTTGTTCTTTATATCTCTATGTCTATAGCCTCACAGACATGTGATTTGGAAGAATGGGTAAAAGAGGAGCTGATTCTGTAGTTTTTATGGAAAATTTTCCCTGATGCATCATTCAGAAACAAGAATATTTATGGTATTATCATATATCTCAGTTCATAGAATCGTAACAGGGGTCAGATTAGGTTGCGGCAGGAAGAGATTAAGAGGAGAGAAATCTGTAATGAATCGCCGAAATTCTCCCCAAATCCACCCCATATGGAAACAAACGTGCGCCAAATAGCTTGCACTAAGAGGAGAAATTAAGTGGAGTAGCTAATTCCTCTAGTCAGTGTTCACAGAGAATCTGAAGACACTGTAATTTTCACTGAGATTCCTAATGTGGATCCATCGAGGATTCGAAAAATTCTTGAATCGGAATTTTTTCTAAGGAAAGAAAACCAGATTTTGACAGAAGGTGCTGAGGGCTGAAATTTGTGCCAACTTGATCGGATAGTGAAGCCAATTCTGAGCACCAGATATGTAGTTATGGTATTTCCAAAATAATCTGGGGTAAAGTAACAAAAAGGAGGGATTTTTTCTTCCAAAAGCTTCCATAACCCATAAGCTACAATGCTATGCCTCACAAATTTGAGGCGAGGAACCCGCAGCAGCAATCTTTATCGAATTCGCCGCCACTTTCTAGATCCATCTCCAAGGCGATGGGAAGGCGAAATTAGTGGTTTGCATTACAATGCTCGCAATGTGATGAGATCTAGACCCTTTCTTTCAGCAAACGGAGTCGTTACAAGACGAGAAAACGTGCAGTCGAACCTTGAGCAAGCCGAAACAGCTGCAAAGATAGAAAATGAAAGAAGACAAGCGAGAAATACACCGACACAGATGCACGGAGAGAGTGAGGGAGAGGGAGGGAGAGAGAATTACCGCTCAAGAAGATTAAGTCGTGAAGAATCCAGTGATCTTGGAGGGTTCATAGAGGGAGAGAGAAAAGAAAGAGAGGTGCAGTCTTTGCCGATAGGAGGCTTGGAGATACCGAGGAGAGAGAGAAAGCGAGGGAGAGAAGAGAATTGGCGATGGCGAGCTCGGAGATGCAGAGAAAGAGAGAGGGAGAATCCAATCCCACGAGCAGATCAGTCCCTCTTATTTGAGGAAGAAGGAAGGATCTCTGGCCCCTTCTTCTTTGTGTTCTTCTCTTTTCAAAAGAGTTCTTCTTGATGATGATGATGGTGATGATGGTGATGATGGTGGTGAAGGTGATGGTGGTGATGGTGGTGATGATGATGGTGAAGGTGGTGATGCTGATGAAGGAGATGGTGATGATGCTGATGAAGATGGTGATGATGCTGATGAAGATGGTGATGATGCTGATGAAGATGGTGATGATGGTGATGATGGAGATGGTGATGATGTTGATGGAGGTGGTGATGATGGTGATGGAGATGGTGATGATGGTGATGGAGATGGTGATGATGGTGATAGTGGTGATGTTGGCGATGTTGGCGATGTTGGCGATGCTGACCATGATGGTGATGACTGCGATGCTAGCGATGCTGATGATGAATGAAAGGATAGCGATGATGGTTGCAAATGATGGTGGTGGTGATGCTAGCGATAATGGCAATGATGGTGGCGGTCGTGATGATGGCGATGGCGATGGCAATGATGGTGATGGCAATGGTGATGGCAGTGATGGCGATGCTGACGATGGTGGCGATGATGGCGATGTTGACAATGATGGCGATTATGGCGATGCTGACGATGATGGCGATGCTAGCGGTCATGTTGATGACGATGATGTGTTGATGATGCTGATAGTGGCAGCATCGATGATGTCAAACAGATGATGGCAACGGTGGTGCCAATGGCGATGTCGTTGCTGCCAAAGATGATGACAGCAGTGGTAGCGATGGTGATGATGGTGACTGTTACTCCGGTTGTTATTATTATGATTGTGATGGCGATGGTGATCATGGTGATGATGGTGATGATGTTGTTGTTAATGTTGTTGTCGATGACGATGATGGTGACAGTGATGATGATGATGATGATGGTGATGGTGATCACGGCAACTTCGATGTTGATGTTGATGTTGGTGATGATGGTGAAAGATGTTGTTGATGATGGTGAAAGATGTTGGTGATGCAAATGTTGCTGGAGTTGATGAGGCCGAGGTCATGGTCAATGAGCGATGGTCACAGTCACGGTCATGGTCAAGGTCAATGGGGTGATGGTGATGCAAGGCCAAGTTACAAGCGCATCGATCGGACCTGATCCGTCAAAGCTCCAGTTTTTTACCCCAACTGATGCTGATATAGCTCGCTTTCCCCGAGGATTGACCATGATACTGAGCACAAAACTTTGTCAGATCGAGACGTATCGAGAGCTTGAGCTGAGTGCCTGAAACCCATTCGTGCAGTGCAATACATGCTGATTCTTCTGATCTGGTTTCTTCTCTTTTCTTTTCTTTTTTCCTCTGTTCGTCAGTTCCGATTTGAGCTACCATAGGCTTGGAGAATTCACCCCAATCATCAATTGGCTCAGTGCAGTAAAATCTCTCCGGTATTATAGAAATAGATCGGGTACCAGGAGGGGCTTTGTTGCTTTCCCCACCTTGCATTGAAGCAGATCCGGTCTAAATTTTGTAATTCTTGCTGATGCATTGGCCCCACTGCACTCGCAATTTATCAGACAAAAAGAGTCGAATTATTTCCCCATATGTGGAATTTAGAGTAATAAACCCTTACTTCTTATTACTTAATCTCGCAATTTATAGCAAATGAGTCTGAAAGTGTTTTTTCTTTCTAATGTTGCATGAAGTGTGGAAATAATGGATTTGGAACAAGAGTGGGTAACACATGACCTTCATATTATTCATGTCGAAAGGTAGGAATAAGTCATAACATTGGCAATTGCATAATTAATCGCCTTCCTCAACCCTAAGCATAGTTTTAATCCCCCTTTTAGCTATCCTTTCTGTTCAAATCTCGCTCTCTGATACCATGTATATATATATATATATACATACTTTACTAATCGATTAAAACCGAACTACGTGCACAAATCCTAGTCACATGTGAGAATGCGGCAGAAACAATCGATCTGTGTAGGCATGTGCGCGAATGTGGAAAGAGGAACTCAATCGAAAGAGAACGAAAAGAAGGAATGGAGTAGGTTGGACGATAATTAACCGACATGTAAGTGGGATGTAAACAAATTAAACACATTAGATGGCATAAACTACGATCAAAGCAAAATTATGCGTTTCTCATCACAAAACATAGTCACCGCCAAGTGGTTATATTTGCAAGGCTTTATAAAAAGTATGAATAGTTAAGTGTCCTTAATATTGAACCATTCCAGTCGAACGCCAGTCTTTTAATACTCTTGAGTAATTATCTTTCTTTTTCTCTCTTGTTTGGTGCATTCAATGCCTTTCTCATTAACAGATTGCCCCGATTGATCGACCAAAAAGCAGGTGGTTGTGCAAGCAAGCATTCAACTTGGTTCCTACTATGAAAAATGCGAGCGATTGAGTTGTTGGAATTGAGCACTGCTAAAGGAGGCGCGGAAGGAACCTGGGAGCAAAGCGAATCCGTAATATAAAGCGAGCGATCCACCAAGATCATGGAGGTGAGTAGCTGAAATTGGTGCGAATCAGCACATGCCGAAAGGAGGCAGAGCAAGAATGAGGTAGTAAACCCTGAATCCACTCCCAGCTAAGAGAGACACCCCGTAATCGGAACAAGGAGATACAATTCCAGATCACGGACACGATTGCCGATGAGAGATATAGATACAATACAAACGCAACTATACATACAACGCTGATTCCTAAATATCGATACCGATACATGATACTCCGAATGAAGCCAGTAAACCCAGAATCCTCCACGCTAAGAGAGTCGCCCTGTAGTCGGGAATAGAATAGATACAGTTCCAAATCGTGGACGCAACTGCAGATGAGAGATACGGCTACAATATGAACGCAACCATACTTACAACCGCTGATACCTAATACCGATACCGATACATCATACCCTGAATGAAACAGTAAACCCTGAATCCTCCACACAAAGAGAGTCGCCCTGTAGTCAAAACAAAGGAGACACAGTTGCAGATCATGAACGCAAGTACAAACGAGAGATACATATACAATATGGATGCAACAATACATACAACATCGATACCTGATACCGATATCGACACCAATAGCTAATACCGATACCTGATATTGGTACCGATATCTGATACTGGTATCGATGCCTTCATATTGGTACCTGTACTTGATATTGGTACTGATACTTGATACTGATTCCTGATACTGATACTTGATACTGATTCCTGATACTGATACTTGATATTGATTCTTGATACTGATACTAGATACTAGATACTGATACCTGATACTACTGATACCTGATATTGATACTGATACCTGATACTGGTACTGATACCTGATACTGGTACTAATACCTGATACTGATACCTGATACTACTGATACCTAGTACTGGTACTGATACCTGATATTGATACCTGATACTACTGATACTGATACTGATACCTGATATCGATACCGTAGAAATACAACTACCATTACAGATACGGATACGGATACGGATACGGATACAGAAGACAATAGAGATGTGAAGGGCACGTCTCGCTCTTCTTCTTCTTCCTCCTCCTCTTCTTCTTCTTCATTTCTCACTCATTTTATGCAGGAGCCGTATTCTGCTGCTGCTGGAAGCTCCCCGACGAACCTCTCTGCATCTTTGCGCCATGGTAACAGCTCCTACCTGCCTCTCTCTCTTCCTCTCCTCCCCATTAGTTTCTTCATGCCAAATTTCTGTCTTTTTCACCCCGATCTCTCTCTCTCTCTCTATCTTTCTCTCTCCGTGTCAGATCTCTCGTTGCTGCTTTTATTTTTCTCTTGGAATGTCTGCATGCTGATCTTGTGTGCCTCCTCCTCCTCCTTCTTTTCACTTCAGTCGTCTGAAGAAGAATCAGCTCCTGGGGCTCCTGCTTCGGTAGCTCCAGAAGCTCCAGAAGCTCCAGAAGACCAAACGGTGACCACCGAAGAATCTCACAGGGAAAGTGATAAGAGTGCGGAATTCGTAGAGGTGTTTCGAGTATCTGAAGGTCAAACCGTGCAGGAGGTGAGAGATCGGAAGCCTCTTCTCCGTGCTCTATTTGTCTGTTTATTTAGAAACGTTCCATTCTTAGAGGGAAAATTGGTTAGCATCTTAAGAAGGAAAATGTCTGAATTTGGTTACGCTGCTTTACTTTATGAGAACGGATAAAACTCCATTATTTCATCCTCTTCAGGTTTTCTCCTTACCAGATGAAAATGTTTGAAATGTCTGATCTATTTATGAAACACAATTTTATGCAGATGATATGTTCGTAAACTTTTATTATGTTTTTCTTTAGGATGTCAGCAGCACCGAATCTGTGGAAAGCTCTCCAGCTGTGGAGGGCCAAACAGTGCCAGAGGTAAGACTTTTCAGGCTACTTCCCTTTTCTTTGGCTCTTTTCATTTGCCATTTAATCCTTTTAAATGGTATTTCAATTGTTAAAATTTTTGTCTTTCAATCAGTTCACTCGTAGAAAGGAGACAGTTTGAGGCCATTTATCTCCTATAAATTGTCTCATAGAAAGGGAGAAATTTGTGTTTTGATTTGTGGTTATATTTATCCTCAGGAGGACAAAAATGAGACGGAAGCAACAGGAGCTGGAGAACCAGAAAATTCTGCAGAAGTGCCTGCAGAAGAGCCTGCAGAAGAGCCTGCAGAAGAGCCTGCGAAAGAGCCTGCAGAAGAGCCTGCAGAAGATCCTACTGAAGAGGCCGCAGAAGAGCCTGCAGAAGAAGAAGGCCGCCGGAAATTGACTGTAAATTCTCCTATATTTGTCGATTACAAATCTACATTAGACATTTAATCACTCGTAAATCAGATGTACAGGGTTTGTTGTAATCCTTATGATTATGGCTCGTAAAATTTTGTTTCCATTTCCCCTGTTTGTTATTCCAAAGGTTTACATTAGCTATAAACATGACTAAGATTTCACTTTTAGTATTCATCACACTTCTGTTTTCTACATTTTCAGCTTTGATGGAAATAATCCAAACATGTAAAAAAATGTGTAATTTCTTCTGATTAGACCATTTATTCATTACATACTGTAGCCATTTTCATTCCCTTAATTTTCTTTATATTTTCAGATTGATGACATTAAGACAGCACCGATGGATTTTCGTTTCCCAACAACGAACCAGGCAAAGCACTGTTTCACACGCTATGTGGAGTATCACAAGTAAGTCATCTGGGAGAACTGTGAGAAAATCAAGATTTTATATGTTCAATCAGACCATAAAAACGAATAATGTTTGAAGAGGTTCTGCTTTTCTTTTATGTTTTTTTCTATCTTTAATATCTTTTATGTTCTGTTGTATATTCTAGGGATTTATTGTTACAATTCAATTTCTTTGTTTGAAACCCTCCCACAACTCAAACTATGTATCAAAGAAATGCTAGTGTTATCTTTATGATGAGAATAAACTTTCTAGTTTTTTCTTTTTTTATGCCTCCACTATACAAGCTACTAGTAAGATCATGGGGACTCAATTTAAATCTTACACTATTCCCAGTACAGGACTCTAAATCTCATTGTTTTCTCTACCTTTCTTTTCATATGCTTGTTCGCCTACCTCATGCACTGAAAAAGATCTGCCTTTTACTCATAATTAATTATAATGAGGTTCAGATATACTCCACTGCCAATGTACCTCACATTTTGTCTTGCATGTAATGCCTTAAATCCCGAAAGCAGAATAGATTCATGTTTTTGAACATCTTCATAGAACGTTGTATGCTCGTAATGAGATTGATATCTTCAATATAAGATTGTAGAACATGTGTATCATAGTATAAAGCTAGCTTTCCAAATGAGGAAGTGGTGCCTTTCAACACTCTAGATGAATACATGCAAACACTCTAGATGCTGCCCATGGATTGGAGTCTGAGATGATAAAGAAATGAATATATCCACCCTCGTAAATGTATTCTCTTGTAACTTCTCGTAGGGTTAGACCTGGGAAAGTTACAAAGTTGAAAGTCTTCTTTAGTTCTTGTTAAATTTCTCTTATTTGTGTTTTCTAGTATAGGCTGTGGACTTTGAGTTGTTCGCATGTTAAAAGCTACATACCGAGGTTATATATCTTGTATTCTGGCTATATCAATGTATATTCTGTCATGTCCGTGGAATCTGGATAGCATTCTAGTGATATTCTGTCCCCCACTTACTCTTAAGCATCTATGCTGCAAATATGCATCATTGAATTTGACGTTTAAGCCTAAAAGAGAAAATCAGCAACTAAAAGGAAAAAGCTACAACCATCTTGAACAAAAAATGTAAAAAATGTAAAAGTAAAACATATTTATAATGGAACTAAACCTACCAGCAGTGATCAGTTGATCTGGTAAGTATTACAAGGGAGGATTTTAAAATTAAAATATTCAAAGATGAATATCTGTTTCAAGCCATTAACTTCACTAGTGTCAAGATTGGAGTCCAAAGCAAGTGGTAAATTTCCCTGAAGGAATTTATAATGATTCAAACCTTTTCCAAATCTATTTTTTGTCATCATCGAAATTCTGTCATGTGATTGCATTCCAATTGATTTGATTTTTATTGCGTTGGTGCCTCAATGCATGAGTCATTCTTGGCTAAGTAGGCAGGTTTCTTTGACTTCTACCTCACAAAATTTATTGGGCTGAAATGATACATTCCCAACATTTCAATGGTTAGGAAGATATTAGAACGTAACCTTGCTGCATTAGACCGAGTAGACTGATTGATTTCTGCATCCTTACAAGATGCAATCCAAATTGTGAGGGATAGTGGAAAATGCTGATAGGACTATGTGCCTTTTGCTCTATTGTTATCATGGGTTATGCTAGAGATTATTAACTTATGCAGAGCAGTCCATTGATTGCAGGAGTAGAACCATCAATTTTCCCTGAATATTCTGAATTTGAGTGCATGTGCAAAACATGGCGCATAACAGTATCAATGATATATGTTATTTCACACATTTGAAATGCTGAGATTGGTTGCAAAGAATTTTTCTCAAAATTTTCTTAATTCTTGCTGATATCTCAATATTGCTGAACTACATACTAATTTCTGCTCCTATGTCTAATGTAACTGCACATCTTTTTGTCAGCAACAAAAAGATGTTCATACTAGGTGCTAGTGCAGAAATTCCACTGCATTGTCAAGTTTACCTTCAGGAAAACTTGCAATTTTTAGAGTCTATTCACATCGTTTGATAGTGAAAATATCAAGGTCAATGCTTGATTGGTGTTCTGACAAATATGGTGATCATTCACCCACAGAACGAATGACTGAAAGATTCATATATTATAAGTGATTCCTAATGGTCTGAATATGAAACATTGGATGTGCTTTCAAATTCAATGTATACTATTTGCAACTCTTTGCTATATGCCATGATTACTTCAACATAGTGCAGACTGTCTTTTGAGAATGCATGCAAGGAGTGTAATTTTGAAGGGGAGTAAATGCAGAAGTTAGAAAATGTGCTAGATCCCAGGTGACCCAGAGAACGGGGTGAAATTGCGAGAAGAAAAAGGTGAAGGGTAGTAGAGCAAGAAAGTGGCAAAAGATATTCTGGAGCAAATTCCTGCAATTTGCAGTATGAGGGTTCTAAGGAAAAAAACACGTCTGTATCTGGTTTTTCTGTGCATATATGATTTCAGCGTTCAAGTTTACTGTTGTTGATCTCTTACTTATTTGTACAACTTGATCTGCTTCCACTCTGCATAAATATTCACAGTTCATAATATATACCTTCAGTTCATGTTTCATAGTGCTGATCTATGGATTTCCCTTGTTATAATGTAGGTGTGTCCAAGCCAAGGGTGAGGGTAATACGGATTGCGACAAATATGCAAGATACTATCGTTCACTATGCCCAAGTGAATGGGTATGTCCTACTGTTATTGTGAGTTCTTGATAACAGCTATTGGTAGTTACCCACTCTGTTTCTTGTGCTTCTACTACAGGTTGAGAGATGGAATGAACAAAGGGAGAACGGAACATTCGCAGGGCCTTTGTAGAACATCGTTTTGCCACCTGGCTGACCGATTCATATCTGATTCTTCAATTGCTCTGATTGGAAAATTGTTTGTTTTGGTATAATTATCGCAGGAGATTTTGTATTGAATAATAATGAAGAGGAAATGTAGAAGGCCTCGAAGAAACGCTGGGGAGGCCTTAGATTTGAGCGGACCACTTTCTGTTGAGACGAGAGACAGTAGTAGTAATGTGTTGTCTCCTTCCAATCCAATAATTGAAGATATATCCAGGAATAATGTAAACCCTAGTGGAAACAGTCGTGTAAGAAGGGGGGCCCTCGAAGAAGTTCCATGATCTTTTTCTCTGTTCATTGTCTGTGGCCATCATCGGTGTAGATCTTCTTTTCGTTTCTTTAATTGTCAGCAGAGTCTAGATTTTTACTAACACATCGAAAGCTGATTAATGTCTGAGATTAGCTCTTTTCCTGCAATTGGAAGTTGAAATTTACATCTTCAAGTGGCCGCATTTGGATTAGGTGTCCAACTTGCCAAGATTGTCTTGGCAGAGCCAGTAATAACCTTGAGCGAGTTCAGAATTAAGCACTTGGGGGATCGTCCAAGTAAGGAATCTGCTTTCAGGATGGCTATTAATGGAGAGCTTATTTTGGCTCCTGACTAGTTACAGCAGTAGAGAATTCCCAGACTTAGTGAAATGGCAGCTGATATCTGAATCACAGACCCAGATTAGTTTTCGAGTGTCTGTGTGATAAGCTCCCAACAGTTGAACTGAATAGTAATAACGTCGTGCACAAGCATATATATGACTAAAGCTTCAATAAGTAGCACATGGAAATGAATATCAGATTTTCTACTTATTTAATGTAAGCCAAATCATACAGCTGACAGTTTGTTGGCAGGTACAGCATCCAAAGCGGACATCCGATTTTATTTCATAGTACGCAATCTGCTTGTGGCATTACTCTTCAATAGCATTTCTTAGACAGAGAAGTCTTTTCCGATGTCGTTGGCGTGTTCATGATTTGCTCACACTTTCGCTTCAAATGTGTGGGGTCCAAATGGGTTGTGTTTTCAGCATCTGTTTTCATTACGTCGTGTATTCGGCGTTTATCTTGACATAATCATAGCTCAGATCACATCCCCATGCCGTGCTCGTTCCAGCACCCGATCCTGACAGTAGGATAAAAAGAAATTTCGCTTGTAACCGAAATATATATCGAAGAATTAGTTTGTAGTGCCGATATATATACATACCGATCGATACATGTATCTGAACTATGCCGTGCTTCTCTCCCGCTTCCCTTAAGTACTTACTTGCACCATCCCTGCATACAAATGTATAATGCCAAAGAGCACACAAATGATTGTAAATTCATGTTCACTAAGACCACAGAATACCGTCAAATGATTGTTTGTAAATTCATGTTCACTAAGTCATGGATAATTGTATCATCATGTGAATACCATTTGCCTGATTAACTGTGCTATGTCATGGATAATAGCATCATCATGTGGAAAAAACTATCTAGCTTGCTCACCTGTCAAATGTCTGTGGCTGGCCACCATCCATCAGGAGGAAGTTTCCAAGGTGAATGCGCAGATTGTTGGGATCAAATTTCACTCCGGCATAACCAGCAGCACAAGCAATGCGGCCCCAATTGGGGTCTCTTCCATACACTGCAGCCTATCAGAAATGGAAACCATCAGCAAAATCTCATACACTATGATCAAGGTCATAAAAGAAACAACCTTCGTTAGAGATGATGCGGCTATTGTCCTTGCAACAGCAGCTGCAGCAGCCTCGGTCTCCGCCCCCATCACGTACACCTAAGTTAACAAAAAGGTTTATGGGAATATCAAAACATACCAGCTCAAAAACCTTTATGCTGGACTAGAAGGTCATTTATCACACAAGGCCTCTAGCATGTAGCAATACTTTATTATACATCTTGTTTCTACCCAAAGCATGCCTACTCTGTCAAAAAACTTTTGTACACATTTCACAATATAAAGCTAATTTCCAAATCTATCTCAAATGCTCTGCCCGAGTTATGTTTTTCAACTGTTTATAGGCATCAATAATCCTAAGTTCAGGGATAACTTTCCACTTCAAAGAGGTTTATATTAAGCCTTAACAGCTGGACAGAAACCGGGAAGGTTCTAGGAAAGGGTTAAAATGTAAAGAAAACTAAGCCACTATTTATAAATTCCGGTATGCATGCATAGTATCAGACCCCCCAGATTCCAAACATGTTGCTATAAACACTTGCCTCAATTAAGCAAGTCGCTCCTTCACCATCCCAAGCAATGGATTTTGCAAGCGCTTGCAAAACCTAGATAAATCCAATGTTTTCCTGATTCAACAAATATCCTAATTCGATGATTATAAAACAAATATTTTAACTTTAATGGTGAGACTGCAGTTTGAACAAATAACTCATTAAAATTATTAGATGTTCTCACAGCATCAAGAGCTCTTTGCAACTCTTGTGCTTCACGGCTCTCAATGTCTGCAATTAGCTGACATCCAGAAGCACCACTTGTCAAAGCTAGAAGAGTATCATTCGTACTTGTATCTCCGTCAACCTGTGCAAGCACATTTAGCAATTTAATGTTACCATGTAAAAAGACACTGTAACTAACATAAAGCTATTAATTGGCTGGCAGAACATTTGCTCTTCCAATACATGAACAACTAGTTTTGATGAAGGTTCTGAAAAGCAAAAAGTTTCTCTTTCCTAATCAAACCAATTAGGTTTCAAGTACTCACTGTGATTTGGTTGAAGCTCCGGTTGACCGCTGTTTGCACCATTGGACGCCAAACATCAACGGCCACATTGGCATCACATGTAACCACCTGCGGATAAAGAAATCATCTATTGTTACCAAAACGAGAACACAAATATTGTACATAGTTAACATCTAAATCCTACCCCAAGCATTGTGGCCATGTTTGGGTGGATCATGCCCGAACCTTTTGCCATTCCACCAATTCTCACACGTGTATCTCCAATCATGACCTCAACTGCAGTGCTTTTGCTGACAAGATCTGTTGTCGTTATTGCAATTGCAGCTTCCCTTGCACTGTCATAAGATGGACACTCTTACACAATCAAGGAAGGGAATGGCAACATTCATAATGGTACATGTACCAAAAGCAAATAAATGCTCCCCATAACTGCCTTGACAAATAAGAAAACTCTCTTATGTGCAGCTCCCTGCCTATGCCTACATTTTCTTGAGCAGAAGTGAACTCATGTGTTACTAAGACAAAATCAGATGAGTCACTGAAATAGACGTGAAAAAGGTACTTAAAACATTTGACATGAGTCTAGCATAGATCTGGAGTATCGGATGTGAGATACACTTTTAAGAAATAGACCTGAGGAGAGGAATGATCGAATGCTACATAAAGTTCAACCCTAGAGTACATGGTGCAGGAACTTGAAATATCAGAGATGGAAAAAACCATCGAAGGAACAACCTTTCAAACAATTGTCTTTTGCTTAAATTAACAGGAGTATGCACTTGGTTCTTAATGTGTGAAAGTAGCTGTTACAGCATATTACAAAGGCTTAATTTTACCTGTCAGCATCACTGGACAATCTTGAAACGAGACGTGGAAGAGCATCAAGCAGACGATCCTGACAAAGCAAGTGTGAGACCATTGAGCACAGTCACGCATTTGTTTATTAAAGAGATAATGTGCAATATTCCTTCATCGATTATAAGATGTTGATGTAACTGGACTGTTCATATATATACATGTCTACACACACACAGACATGTATATATATAAATACATAAGCACACATTATTTACACAAGCCAGGATCGGATAAAACAGAATTGGCCACAAGGAAGAACAATCATGACTAATATATCCACCTGCCTTTTTTATTCTGTGTCCAATGACACCTGTCGATTCAATGAGTACAGCTTCGAGTGGTAGTCCAAGAATCTATAATCAACCCAAGACAAAGATCATAACCCGAAATCTTCACAATCCAGGAAAAATGAGACCATCAAAGTACACGTGAATCCTAGCAATCAATGTTGCTCCTATACAAACTATTTCATGTTAACCCAGGCATTCTCCCTCTATTATAATGGATCCATATGCGCTTGGAGCCAATCTAATGTTTGCATACCACCATTTGGATTCATCTTCCTCCGCTGTTTTTTTCCATAGCTCCTTACGTCCCTTGGGATCTAATAGACTGATGAATGGCATTCCGACAGTTATATTAGGCAATCATGTATCATGCATAAATCCTTGTCTGCTCTTGTAAGAATACTGCAGTTCAGCTAAGCAAAAGGAACATGGGGAATTCGTGATTTTCTAAAATCAATTGGTGCAATGTTGAATTGATAATTATGCTTCAAATTAAATGGTCCCTATTATGGAGCAAACCCCTTTCATGTTGAGGTAAACATACCTTTGCAAGGGATGCTGCACATTCAAGAACATCTTGATATCCAGCATCACCCTGCATATATTGACGTTCTTCCAATATTGAAAACGGAAATACTAACTCTAAAATCCATAGAAAAAATTATGTAACAAAAATCTGCACCGTCGCCGCATTCGCTTGTCCTGCATTAATCAAAACTGCCCGAGCCTGCCAAATGTGTTCAACGATGAGTATCACAAGTGCAACAATAACCAAGGAGAGGATATATAGTTGGAGAATAGTGCAGAGAAGACTCACTGTTGATGATTTCTCCAATATTTTCTTACAAAACAAGACTGGTGCTGCTGCCATCAAGTTTGTAGTAAAGGTACCTGCATATTATGCAGGATTTAGTTTGCCATTCTGTAACTGAAGGAAAACTTTGTAAGCAGAAGAATATTTGACTTGACAAATGATCAGATTAACGAGAAAGAAGACAGGAAATTTTCATTCAGTTTGTCATCCTGTAGCCTGGAAATAAATGAGCTCTTACTATTAGGTATTATCAGAAATCTGTTTTAAAAAATATCTAGATGATATCCTCTAAGAAGGGATCTCGAAAAGGAATATTCACCTGCAACTACTGCATCCACATCACAAACAACAAGAGCAAGGTCAGCCTTCTTAGTTGCAGCCCTCAATCCACCATAAATTCCTGATGCTTTGAAACCCTTCGCTGCTGTAACTCCTCCTGTAATCTGAAGAAAAGAGAAAGTATTGCACTAAAAATTCCATCTTACCAGCACATTCGACAGTACTTTTTTATTTTGACATTGTGAGTATTTCATTTCATTGTGTTCTGAGAAAACATTGTGCAGAAGATTCTATTTCATTCACACACTCGACAGTTACTTTCATTCTTGGAGACACGAATGTAAGATTTTGTTACACTCCTTTCTCGTTAAGTCCTAAAGACAACTTTTGGCCTCTTATAAGCATCAACAGATCTTTGTTTTTTCAAAACATCCTGCTCGAGCATTGTACACCATGGAGCACATTCGACTAAACGACTTACACAAACGGAAGGTATTTTGCTGACACGACTATTACTTCCTCTATCTCTCATAGCTCCTATGACAACCTTTTGGCCCCTTAAGTCATTAAATATTTCTTTCTTCCTCTGAAATATTCTGCTCAAGCAATTTTCATCATAGAGCACACTCGAACTAAGCATCTTACAGCAGCTGGTATATGATACCATTCAGAAAAAAAACACACAGACAGCTGCTCACAATAATCTTGATAGTCCCATACAGCTTTTTGACAAAATATTTGTTGATACAACCTGTAGCATCATCTCTCCTTCATGTTTTCTATTATTGGATATTTTAAATAGAGCTTTCTGTGTATGACTTTTGGTACATGATGAGATAAATATCCTCAAAGCTTCACTTGATATAAATTCCATGACAGTTTCACATGATAAACCCTAAACCCTAAGCCCTGATGGTTACCTCTCTCCAAGGACCTTCCGGGAGGAAGATAGGTGCTGCAGGTATATTCTGGTCGACATGTGGTTCACTAACAATCGCTTTCCACATAGGAAGACGGGTACTTCTCTGCCCACACGAACAATCACACAAACATACAGAAAGATAAAAGGCAATGTCTTTACGTAAAATGAAGATAGAAAGGATAGACATAATGCTAACCAGAAGTTCATGTACAAGCTATCAAACGGTATCATAACTTGAAAAGATTTTATTAATGGCAAATAGATCACTTGAAAACAATCAAGAAGCAGCATACGTCCACCAAAAATGTAGATCCTTGATAGAATTGTGCGCTAGCATAAGGAAGAATAATCATAAATTTTGTAGACAAACAATTGATGTTTTTGCACACGAAAATGGAGACTTGAGTATAAATGTACTCATGCTTGCAATGACAATCAGAACGCTCGCAAACAAATGATTAAAATGTAGCGGACATCTTGACAGAAAGGAAGAAATCGTATGCAGTGTACTAGTGCGCACAATAAGACGAAGCAGGATAGTAACGCACACAATATCGCACCAAGAATGAAGAAAATGTAGCATTTAACTACTCCATAAAGAAACACGGCAGCACGCTCAATGTTACAAATGATAAAAGATGCCATGCATGTCAGCGGAATATAAGAATTGACAGAAGTACACAATATTTCGATACACGGAAGGGCATGTACAAACGATACAAGACGCTTTACCGCAACTATTCCTTTACAGAAATGCAAAGAAGCGTGAGAGAAAGCAGTGTACCGAAATGAGGCATTTTTCTACAGTATTTCAGAGCAGTCACACCTCAAAAGAGCTGGATTCTACACATTTTCCTCAAAGAAATGACGGAAGACGATCGGAACAACAACAGGAAAGGCAGGAAAACCGACAAACAGCGGTGAATTGGGGGGGTGGGAAACCTGCGGCTTATGCAGAGACTTGTTGGTGCGGAGGACGCGAGGAAGACGAGAAGGAGCGATCAAAGAAGAACTGGCGTGGCAAGCAACGGCCTCCATAGCTGCAGCAGGTTCTCGGGATCCAAAGGGGAAAAATGGAGAAGCATCGAGCGAATCTTTTAGTGCGACAAAACTTTTCCTTAAGACCCCACTTCGAGGATCTAAACCCTAAAACTCCATATCTCCTTCTCTTTGCACGCATGAAATTGAAGCTTTTTAGGGTTTCTGGCCTCAAAGGATCTAAACCTAAAACCCTAAAACTCCATATCTCCCTCTCTTTGCATGCATGAAATTGAAGCTTTTTTAGGGTTTCTGGCCTCAAAGGATCTAAACCTAAAACCCTAAACTCCATATCTCCCTCTCTTTGC
Organism: Azolla pinnata; assembly: GCA_037176905.1. Classification (NCBI taxonomy): domain Eukaryota; kingdom Viridiplantae; phylum Streptophyta; class Polypodiopsida; order Salviniales; family Salviniaceae; genus Azolla; species Azolla pinnata. The sequence goes on from JBBBWG010029076.1 coordinate 43,809, forward strand.
ATGCATGAAATTGGAGCTTTTTTAGGGTTTCTAGCATTACAGGATCTAAACCTAAACCCTAAACTCCATATCTCCCTCTCTTTGCATGCATGAAATTGACGCTTTTTTAGGGTTTCTGGCCTCAAAGGATCTAAACCTAAAACCCTAAACTCCATATCTTCCTCTCTTTGCATGCATGAAATTGAAGCTTTTTAGGGTTTTTGGCCTCGGAGGATCTAAACCCTAAACCCTAAACTCGATATCTCCCTCTCTTTGCAAGCATAAAATTGAAGCTTTTTTAGGGTTTCTGGCCTCTAGAGGATCTAAACCTAAACCCTAAACTCCATATCTTCCTCTCTTTGCATGCATGAAATTGAAGCCTTTTTAGGGTTTCTAGACTGAGAGGATCAAAACCTAAACCCTAAACTCCATATCTCCCTCTCTTTGCATGCATGAAATTGAAGCTTTTTTAGGGTTTCTGGCCTCTAGAGGATCTAAACCTAAACCCTAAACTTCATATCTTCCTCTCTTTGCATGCATGAAATTGAAGCTTTTTAGGGTTTCTGGCCTCGGAGGATCTAAACCCTAAACCCTAAACTCCATATCTTTTCAGGAAACGGAAGCCGCTACGAATACTTTTACAAACGTTACATTAGGCTTAATCAAACGTTACATTAGGCTTAATTAAATGTCCAAGTAGAAAAAATCAAAGAGCTAAAAGACAACCTTGAATTGCATGGTTCTGAAGCTGCTCGATTTCAGCAAGCATATATCCAGAAATTTCAGCAACGTAAATCGCCTGAAATTAAGAGCTAGGGTTGGAATACAACGAAACGATACAATCGCATCATTGCCCACCCCGTTAGTTTGTTCTATTATGCACTATGTTTACTTGTGATCTTTTCGTATCGTTCCTTTCGACGCATTATGGACAAGACATTTTCTTTTGCTTGAACATTGGATGATTGTTTCTGTAATTATCCTCAATACTCTCGTAGATGAGTGGATATACAAACATTATTGTACGTTTTGTCTCCTTGGCCAATATTGGCGTTTCTTTCTTTCTTATATTGTACGAGAGAATCCGGCTCTCGGTCATCGAAGCAACGACCTTGTCCTTATGGGCAGAAGAACACGTTTTCCGTCACTGCCCAAATCTAGAGCTATAACTAACAAGTTCAACTTGTATTCCCTGCAAACAACTGCATCGAGCATGATCTATGCTTAGATAACATGTCTTCTATCATCTTCTGACTTAACACTTACCCGTTTAACGCGGTACATCGTGTCACACAAAGTTCTAGATCATACATACATCCACGCACACATACATGCATGCATGCAAACATACATACATACAAACACACAGACATACCCATGTATGTATGTATGCATGTACATGCTGATGCAAATCCACACATGCATACATACACTGTTGGCTCTTCATTGCATCCTTGTTCTCTCCCTTCCACATCCATACATACGCACACATAAATACACATACATACACACATATGCATGTACGTACGTACTTATGTAGATCCACACATGCATGCATGCACCTGCACACATGCATACGTGAATGCACCCACACATACATACATACATACACTGCTGAGTCTTCATTTGCATCTTTGTTCCTCCCTTCCACATCCATACACACACATACATATGCACACATACATACATGCATGCATGCATGCATACATACATACATACACACATACACACATACGCATGTACGTATGTATGTACATACTTACGCAGATCCACACATGCATGCATGCATCCGTACATACATGCATGCATACATGCATACACACATACACACATACATACATACACTGTTGGGTCTTCTTCATTTGAATCTTTGTTCCCTCGCTTCCACATTCGTCGTTTGAGCTGCGATGATCCTTTCCTCGTCTCCTCTGTGCGCGTATTCCGCGACATGATTTCACGTGGGAAGAAGCATGCGACTTTCTAGATCCTCGGCGTCTCATCACCAGGTACGGAGATCGATCTAAGCTTGCAAAATCTGTATGGATTATCTCTCGCATCAGTTGTTGCGCCTGGAATCGAGTGTGATTTCACGCTCCCTTTTGGTGATTTGCATCCAGTGCTGCAGACTTTCTTCGTTGTATATGCGAAGCTGCTTGGATGCTTTAGATTCAACCTAATGATCATAGTCGGAAGAAGTTCCGAGAGAAATACATGTACAAATGTACATACTCACATGTTTATGTACTCTATAAAAGTGCCGATCGCAAGAGAGAAAGAGAGCTTACATGGATCGGTTTCATGTTTCTCTAGTGGGTTTTTATGTTCGTCTATATTGGTTCCTGTTCTTGAATTATTTCACGCTGTTGATTTGTGCTATTGATTGAAAGGAAATCTCCTTTTCTTTTTATACATCTCCATATGATTCAGGTTATGTTTATTTTATGCTCTCCATTACAGAGGAGAAGCACACCACGACCTCTCTTGGCGTGGGGACATTTCTCTGTCTTATTCATCTTCATTGATATAGAAAATATAAACTGTAGAAATGGATTTGTGTAGCTCTAGTGATCTCATCAAGATGTGAATTGCATCAACAAATATAAAGCTTTCCATGCCTTAGGGTTTGTATTTTGGTTTCTTTTGTGTAGAGCTCGGAAGTAGCATATGGCATGCCTTTCTTTTGTCACGGAAGACAACACTTTTGATGATGCAGAGCTCTGGGATTTCATAGACTCTACTGTTGCTCATAGAAGAAGTGGCTACACGCCACTTCTTATGCCGAAACCCCCTGTTGTTACAGAGCTCCCACCATCTCCACAGGTCACAGCAGATCAAGTTAGGGTTTCCAAAGATAAGAAAAGGCAAGCAATAACCGGTGCTTTCCAAGATGAGCCAAAGCCTCTCCGTATATGTGCTCCACCTACACACAGGTATGAAGCTGGGCTGGATAATTCTACTGTAGTGAGGAGGCAGTCACGAACGCACCAGCCTCTGAAAATATCTCGTCGGGAAGATGAGCTTGGATTGTCAGATGTGAGTGTCACTGCCATGTTCATCATAAACTGATTGTAAAGATAGCCTTGTAAAAACAAATCTATCTAAAATTGAGCGTATAAGCAGGTTGAAATACATTGTGGATGCTTTGTTGATTTTTCCTGATGTTGATGGATGTGATGCAGAGTTTCTATATGTCTTCTCGTTCGTCATTGAGCCAGATTGTTCCTCATGAATCATCAGGTCGTCAACTAATGGAAAGGACACAAGAAGGAAATGTGTTGTCAGAAAACAATGAGAATAGTGGAGCCATGGCAGTGAAATGCTCTCCTGGGAATGAATGGATGCAAAATATTCCTTCTGTATCAATGTTCAAGCACATTCAAAATGCAGCTTTGAATGTAAGTTTCTCAATATGTTTTCAATCTGTAATTCATAAATGTAGTTCATTTCTAGATCAGAATACTCTCAAAACAGTAGATTTATAGGCAATTTTTTTTGCTTAGAACTTTTAGTTTAAAGTTAATACGTGATGAATTAAGTGCTTCAATTTCACTATGCCAAGTAGCAAGAACCATAAGGAGGATACATTGATCATGTTAATGTATGTCGTGGCCACTTCTGGGTTTAGGGTTTAGGGTTAAATCCTTGCCTGTAACATTATTACAATGATCAAGGCTGTCATGCCTCTTTGAAAGCTTTGAGTGCTTTGTTTATCTATGACAAACCCAAAAGAACATCAGCTTTGCGCATACCTCTATTGGGGCATACTGCATATTTTACCCATCCCATCCATAGCAAACCCAACTAAAAAACTGGGGTATGTGTAGTCGACCCTTAGCCATACATGTGATAATCATTAATATAGTGTATAACTTCACTTATGATCAGAATTGATGTCAATGCTTTCCAGATTCTAGATAAAGGAGACTATATGATGCTGCAAGGGAAGCCGTTTATTAAAAAAAGCGGTGAGTGAGACTGTAAACATTTCAAGAGGATCTGCTTTTGCTTTTCTATGTTATGTTGTATGGCAAAATTTGATATCTTTGTAGGCTGGAGGAAAATTGCATTCTTCTTCAATGTTTCTTTTGAAATAAGAGACAGGAAAATACAGCTAGACCAAAGCAACAACGTACAGAGAGCCGAATTCATAGTCCGAGCAAACATGCAGTAAGTAATGGAAAATGAGATGATAACATTCACAAAGAGTATTCAGGTTTTTTTGAGTCGTATGAATGAATATCCAGGTCTGGAAGATATGCCGATGGATGGGGTTCTTGTGATCGTGGAGAGAAAAAATTTTCTAAGCCAAACCATGACATTGCGAGTACTGCGGAAACAAGGGCCAAGACAAGATCATGCCAGGTGTCTTTTAGTCAGTTAAAACTAACATTTCCTGAGTATTGCAGTACTAACTATTTAATGCTGCTCAAAATTTGCAGGATCTTCTTGGAATCGGTGAGTATAAACCTGGGTGTGACAATTGGTAGTTATCGAATATTCTTTCTGCAAGAGTTTTCAGTGATTATCAATCAGAGAACAGATATATCAAAACACATTATATTGATAAAATGGTGTACCTCGACCACATACCTCGACCACGAACCTTGTGTCCACTTGAAATGAGCTACTTGTAATCAGGTGCTAACCTTGTCACTTGTTATCTACAAGATGGGAATCATGTTACGATTTGGCTATGTACATGTAGAGTTCCATTTCAATTTCTTTCATATTGTTAAATGGGTTGAAGCAATATCTCTCAATTTCTTTCATATTCTTAATTGGGTTGAAGCAGTATTTCTTTTCAATTTCTTTTATATTCTTAAAGTGAGTTGAAGTCATGATACGTAGAAAGTTTCCAGTGGGGGTATGGTTTTGTAAGGTATATATTTAGATTACAAATCCGGTTCTCTGTGAATGATAAACCTCATTATCTGAATAGTGACCATTCAGCAACCCTTAAACCCTAAGCCCTACTAAACCCATGTATTTGGGATGTTTGCGAATCATCTCGTAAATTGTTTGGTATGGTTTTCTATATGCAAAAACGGGCTCTTGTTGGATCTGAAGTGTTGTTTGATGCAACATCTATTACTGCTCTTTGAAACCTATATTTTGTGCAGGCTGAAGGTCGTGTAGGAAAATGTTTGGCCTTGGTCAGCACCTTTGTTTTTGGTCTGAAATGTGCCAAAATGAATCCCATATTAGTTGCACTCTTGCTAATTCACAATAACAAATGCTAAATCAATCTCCAGAAAAACGTAAAGCTTGGAAGTGATGGAGTGTATGCAGCAATAAAACCGATCTAGTAAAAACTTTCCTTTTTTTTTATCTTAGAGAATAAGTCTGCGGGTGCATGCAATAAAATTGGTCATTAACAATTCAGAAAAGGCATCACATTCCCTGTAAAACCATCATTCAAAGAAAAATGTAGGAAGTGTTACTTAGAAGCTGGTATGGGCTTCAGAGAGTCCATCTATGGACAGACATACATTGACCAGCAAGCAAGTGTAACCGAGGAGAAATTTACATGGCATAGAAGTGAATGCTTGTTAATGGTTGGCATTAAGTAGGGAGCGGTATGAATTTCTCATGGAAACATTGCAATGCTCATTGAAGTGCCCAACAGGCAAAACAGTAACTATTTCTCCTAAGAATGTGAAAGTGGAAGCTGTGGTAACTCGCTTTCTCGGAAAGAGAGTTTTAATATGGGAGGAAGTCAGGACATGTTGCCTAGTTTTCGATCCAAAGGACACAGAAATCGTGTGTTTTGAGAAGCTTGAAACTGTTAAAATTTCGCTGGAACACGATGGTTTGATGCACCTGGGGTTTAGCGCCGCCCATGATGAAATGCAACACAAGAAAAGGGCACGACGATCGCTGGATTGGATCGTCTTGATGAAGAACTGCCATTGAATTGAAGAGGTGTTTTGCAAAGAGGTCCAGAGCCTTTGTTTGAAAAACAAGGAAGAAGCAGGAAAGAGTTTGAATCTCATTGAAGCATATATCCAAAGAGTACAAATCAATGCTTCATGTCTCGGCAGATAGATGCCCACGATTGCGTTTTACCAGGGTAAAAAAACTCAGCCATACCTGTGGATTTCAAAGCTGTCCAAATCCAAATCAGTAAAATCTGGTTCCCTTTGAGGGGGGCATTGCTCCAACATTTGCAATCTTCCTGTATGGTTTTTACCAGGTAGTTATTGCATTCACAGCTCATACCAGAATGGATACAATCCATTGCACACCAGACTGCCTGTGGTTTCATTGGTACACGAATTCTGCACATGAGAAAAATGGATATACACAGTGTTGCCGATGAGAAAAATCAGCTCAAATTTTATGCTTGCTGGCCTCCAATCGCCAGAAAATCTACAAAGAAGCTGCAAACATGAATGATCGCACTCGGGGAAGGAAAAAAAGTCAAAGTATGGGCATGTATATGTATATACACATCTGGAGTGGAGAAGATTTGACGTACAGGAAAGGGAAAATTTGGCACTATACAGTATACAAATGTGGCAGAAAGAGGGGAAAGACATATGTAGAGAAATTGCCTCTTTCATACAATGTCTTCATAGGAAAGCCTCCTAGTGTTGGTTCGATCCTTGTATGCGGCTTTGAGTGCCTCATAAGACAGGTTTCTGCCGTTGCTTCCTGTCATGAATGATTCCATCGCCAGCGGTGGATGATCAAAGTCCATCATCCACGGAGAGGGAATGAAGCCCATCATCGAAGAGCTCATCGTCGCTCGATTCACTGCATACTCGTTGAACATTCGGCTGCTTCGGCTTCCATACATTGCTGCATTGTTGTCGTATCCCAGTTTTCTACTGCCGTAAAACGGTGTTGATGATCCGCTCTTGTCGATCACCACATCACCTTCAAGCATCCTCAACACCTGGTAATCACATTTAAAAAGCATCAGCAGCCTACTGTCGCGAACTAATCCATCTACATGTCAAGCATATCAGCATATCGAGTTCAAACATGGCATTGGTGCAGATGGGGAAACCTGCGACATCCGAGGCCGATGATGCGGATCCTTCCGTATACATAGGGAAGCTGCATATGACATGCAGTAAACCTCGTGATCTGAATAGCTACCCTCCAGTAGAGGATCGATCAGCATATCTGTTGCATGTTCTTCGAGTAGAGGACGTGCCTGCAAAGTGCACACCACCATTCATACTTCAGCCATGGTTTTTACAGTGTTAAAGAAAGACAAGGTGTTGGTGTAGGGATCACAGAACAATAAGAATAAGGTTTCTAATGCATTTGAATGAAAATTCGGGTTTGATCTAATCCCTGAAGGTGAAAAAAAAACACACACACAAAGAACTGTTCAGCCCTACCCATTCAGTTAGACACTGTTGACCTTTTGGACGCGTGAGATCTACAGCTTTCCTTCCAGTAATGAGCTCCAGGAGCACCACACCGAATGAATATACATCTGCTTTTTCAGTGATTTGCCCACTTTGAGCATACTCAGGTGCCAAGTACCTGTTTCCATGAAAATCATAGAGGTGAGTTAGGGTAATCATATATGTCCCTGCAACGGTCGAATGCTCCGATTTTCTTACCCAAATGTTCCAATTACACGAGTTTGAACTCCAAGATCACCATCAGGTTGCCATCTTGCCAGCCCAAAATCCCCCACCTGAAGTATATATACAGTGCAACAAGCATTATGCGTGTGTTCAATCATGGAAGAAAGCAAAACACACAAGTTTAATAAAGACTGATTTCTATCTACCATGGGTTCGAAATCGTGCGTCAGAAGGATGTTGTTGGGCCTCAAGTCGCGATGCACGATGCATCCCACCCGGCATTCTTCATGCAAGTATCTAAGGCCCCGGGCAGCTCCAACCGCAATCTTCTGACGAGCCCCCCATTCTAAGCATCCCTTCTCACGCCCTGCAGAACATCGCATGCATAACACAATCGAAATCGTAACAGATGCACAACGATGGACCCTAGATTTTTCTTCTGTATCAGACAGCGTTGCTTGAATTCCTCCACCTCGAATGAGGATGAAAAGACATGGAAACTTCGATCTCCAGAGAGGAAATTGTTTATATGGATAGCGCATACCATACAGATGGGCGTCGAGAGAGCCATTGCAGACGAATTCGTAGACGAGAAGCCGGCGCTTGTCTTCGATGCAGTAGCCGATGAGCATGACCAGGTTGCGGTGCTGGGCGCAGCTCAGCACTTCCACTTCGGAGCAGAACTCGATGTCGCCTTGCGAGCTAGCAAGCCTGTGTTGCTTCACTGCCACAGCTTGGCCGTCAGGAAGAACACCCCTGTGCACGCTTCCAAACCCTCCTTCGGCGAGGAAATTCGCAGCGGAAAACCCTCCGGTTGCAAGCTCGAGCTCTGCATATGAATACCTTCGAGGCGGTTTCCCAAACACCGGACCCTTATGTTGACAAATCGAGCACAACGGCGGAGGACCTGGCGGAGTATGATTCGATAACGACACTGCCCGCCTCACGCTCGAGGTTCGCTCGAAATCGACATCAGAAGGAGTATGCTTCGATTCCGTCGAGTATCCCTCCTGATCTGTTTCCCCCGGTTTGTTCGGATCCCATTTGGAGAACTTCTCGAGGAGCTCGTTCGCGGCCAGCATCCTCCTCGACCATGTGCTCTTGGGATCCTTCTCGAGAAGCATCTTCGCAGAGAGGGCGCTGGCCTTTGAATGCAGCTGCCTATTGGTAGAGTGAGGGTTTGACTGTGCCCCTTCAGCTGCTGAGCTTTCTCTCATGCTGAAGGAGAGGCGAGAGCTTCCGGATAGTCGCTTCTTCGAGAAGCATAAGGGCGACGTGGGAGTTGACAGTCTTCCATGATGACCCATCAGTTTCGGGGTAACATTTCCTGAGTTGGGCCTCGTCTTGGCCATGTGCATCCATGGATCTGCCCAATGCAGAGCCATTCTCAGTGTAACATCAATCAAACAGCTTGCTGCTTGGTATAGGGTGTCAAATGCCATGGAGTTTCATGGAGTTTCAGGTTATAGAGGAGGCCTTCTAAAACCTAGGTCTAAGGGGAGTTCTAAAACCCTACATGTACCCTAAATCCTGAACTGAAGAGCAGTTTTCAAGCATTTTAGGGTTAGGGCACAGGGATTTTCCATCAGACACAGAATCAACGACGCTGAGGGTTTTACCTTTCGGAGCGCCGAAATCTGGCCACATATGCAGCGGAGGAATGCCATCGAAGGCATGCTTGGAAGCGGAGAGATCGGGGCTGGCATTCGCGGTCTTCGAAGCGGGGAACGAACCGTCTTTCAAACGCTCGTCGCACTCCGAATCGCTGTCGGTTTCGGGAGCCTGCAAGGTTCCATGGCTCCTAGGGTTTGCATAGGTTTGCGCAGAAGGAGCTGCTTCGGCGTAGAGAGCTGGAGAGGTCCCCGGATCAGAGCTCGTGGCGGAGGAGGTGCCCTTATCGGTCACAGTGAAGGGAGTTCTGGCATCGGGGCTGCTCAAGGCATCGGAGATGCTATGCCCTGATTCATCCTGAATCCCTAGGGTTTCCTGCATGCTGCTCAGCGATGGCTTCTGATGCTGCGGTAGCATGGCAGAATTCTTGGTTGTGTTGCTGCTCTGCAAGGAGGATCTTGTGAGGTTGAGCCGCAGAATCTTTGCATCTTGCCTCTTCACCACCACCAGATTGCATTGGAGCTGATCCACGCAGCACTTGGCTTCCTCCTTCTTCAGGTTGCTGTGATCTCCATAGCCGGACAGCAGCGAAGAATTAGGGTTTCTCCTTCTTCAGGTGTATAGGTGCAGGGTATGGTTTCTTGGGCAACAGAGAAACAACAACACAAGAGAGGAAGAAAACAACAGAGGTCTTGCCTGTCCAGAACAACCCATGTGGCGCCGACCTTCTGAGCTTCCATGGCAGCTGCTCCTCTGCAAGCGCCTGAGACTACCCGCACGCTCACCTTGATCTGTGGGTTTCGTTACCAGAATCAGTTTAGGTCAGAGCCTGGGGTTGGGGATGATGAAGAAGAAGACAGAGTCTTCTTTGTGCAAAGCTGGGTCACAAATGGATCCACTGGTTCTTGCAAATTAGGGTTTTTAGGGCCTGTTTTTGTGCCATGTCTGTGTTTTAGGGTTTCAGAGTTAGGGTTTAGGTGAAGAAAGACAGACATGGAAGTGGGTGCTTCACCATGCATGCGAATATACCTGTTCTGCCATCGCTGAGCTTTTTAGGGTTTCATTGTTAGGGTTTAGGTCAAGGGAGACAGAGTGCCAGACATGGAGGTGGGTGCTTCACCATGCATCCAAATCCCTGTTTTGCCATGTCTGTGTTTTAGGGTTTCAGAGTTAGGGTTTAGGTCAAGAGAGACAGACAACCTGCATCCGAATATACCTGTTCTGCCATCGCTGAGCTCTTTTAGGGTTTCATAGAAGACGTGGGTTTTTAGGGTTTAGGTCAAAAGTTACCTGTTTGGCATCGCAGAGGCCGTGAATCTGCTGCAGCGTGAAGCTGTAGAGGTCCTTCATCTCCTCCTCCATGTCTCTCTTCCTGTTCCCTCCCTTGCTCGACCTGTTCGCACAGTCTCCTGCGAGCCGAGGCAATCCCCATAGCCGCATCCTCCCTGTTTTGCAATCCAAATTGCAGTTTTGCAGAATCATCAGAATGGAAGGGAGGAGGAGGAGGAGGAGGATGCTGAAGAATCAACACAGTGATGCTCAAGAATCAACACACTGATGCTCAAGAATCAACACACTGATGCTGAAGAATCAAGACAGAATCCATCCAACACAGTGATGCTGAAGAATCCACTGAAAGGATTCAACACTGTCTTGATTCTTCAGCACTGAAAGGATCTGAAGAATCCATTTTCATCATCATCATCATCAACTGAAAGGATCTGATGCATAAACACGGAAGATATGCATTCAATCATACATGCATTGCTTGGCATATATACCTACAGGCATGCATGCATGCAATGGCATTCCATGCAAACAGGCCAATCTGAAGACGATGAATGCATTGCTCAGAGAACATGCATTGCTCAGATTCATGGCCAGAATCTTGCCAAAATCTTGAGCTATGCGTTGCTCAGATTCATGGCCAAAATCTTGCCAAAATCTTGAGCTATGCGTTGCTCAGATTCATGGCCAAAAGCTTGCCAAAATCTTGAGCTATGCATTGCTCAGATTCATGGCCAAAATCTTGAGCTATGTATCCGTTGCTCAGATTCATGGCCATAATCTTGCCAAAATCTTGAGCTATGCATTGCTCAGATTCATGGCCAAAATCTTGAGCTATGCA
>JBBBWG010029087.1:10067-48221 GCA_037176905.1 Azolla pinnata
GCTGTTTTCCGCCCTTGATTCGCTCAAGGACTGTGCCAAGAAACTAGCGAAGTTCTGTTGCCCGGTTTTCGGACTGAAGAATCGCCCAGATGCCGAATGTCGATCGCCCACAATCCATTTCCCCATGGATTCAGCGCAGTTTTCCGCCCTTGATTCGCTCAAGGACTGTGCCAAGCCGGAAGACATATGTCACGCAGGGATCAAAGCGCATGCCAGAGTCGCAGCACAGGGATCGGGGAGAGACCTTCTGGTACGCAATGCGTTGGTCCATATGTATTATGCAAGATGTGGCGCGTTGAGCAGAGCCAGAGCGCTGGTTCTAGGGCTTCTTCCCTCTCCGCGTGCATCTGCTCGGTGTGCGCCCATCGCTGCGAATGTCGCCCACGGATTCCACAAGGAAGCGTTGCTGTGTTGGGATCACACGAAGCCGGAGGAGAGCTTCTTCTGCCTCCGTTCCGGTGCTCTCCTGTCGTGCTGCCTCAAGGCATGTGCCCAAGCAGGGGACTCCCAGAAGGGCCAGGAGCTGCATATAGAGATGGCGAAGCGAGGCGCTGCGGAAGAAGACCAGGTTCTTTGCAACGGATTGATCCACATGTATGCGCAAACGCGTAGGATCCGCGAAGCGATCCATGTCTTCGAAGACGCTCCGCACAGGGATGTGGTCTCATGGACGGCACTGATGGCAGGATTCATGAGGCATGGCCTCTTGGAGGAGGCGCTGGAATGCCTCGCGCACATGCGGATCACGGGCATTTCTCCCGATTCCGTGGCGCTCCTTTGCTGCTTGAAGGCTTGCAGCAGCGTGGGAGATGCGGAAATCGGCCGCGAAACGCACCTCCAAATCACCAAGCTGGGCTTCCTCGCGCCGCCGCATCGGAGCGATGCAAGCCTCGGAAACGCGCTGCTCGATCTGTATGCCAATTGCGGCGGCCTCGACGAAGCGCGAGACGTCTTCGATAGGCTTCCATCCCGAGACGTGGTCTCCTGGACTGCGTTGATCGCAGCGTATGCGGAACGTGGGCACGTCGGAGCGGCGTCGGAATCGCTCGAGAAGATGCACCGCCAAGGGCTAGCTGCCAACGAAGTTCCGTTCCTCTGCATCCTGAAAGCTTGCGCCAGCGAGAATGCCGCAAACGAAGGACGGAAGATGCATGCGGAGATCGACAAGAGAGGGCTGCTAGGAACGAGCCCGTCGCTCGGAAACACGTTGGTTCTCATGTATGCGGATTGCGGGTTGCTCGTAGAAGCGCAACAAGTATTCGACCGTCTTCCGGTTGCCGATGCGGTGCCTTGGACAGCGTTGATGGGTGGGTACATCAGCTACGGTTACGGGGAGAAAGCGTTGAGCTGTTTCGATCGAATGCGCAGTGAGAGAATACCTCCAGATGGCATAGCATATGTCCGCTGTTTGAATGCTTGTGCAAGCCTTGGGGCCCTCGATCAGGGGCGAGAAATACATGCTCAAATCTCATCCAAAGGGCTGACAAGCACACATGTTGATGTAGGAAACGCACTGGTCGACATGTACGCCAAATGCGGCATGTTCGTGGAAGCCCAGAAAGTATTCGATGATCTCCCGATACAAGATACAATAGCTTGGAATGCAGTAATTGCAGGTTATGTAAAACACGGCCGGGCCGAGGTTGCGCTGTCTGTTCTCGAGAGAATGCAAGAAGGAGACGTTCCTGTCGATGTTGTCACGCTTGTTTGCGGAGTGAAAGCTTGTGGAATGCTCGCAGCACTCGAGAAGGGCAGGAAATTCCATGATCACATCTCAAGGAGGGGCTTCGTAGAAAAGGGTCCTCTCGTCGGCAACTCATTGATTGCTATGTATGCGGAGTGTGGCGCCCTTCAGAAAGCAAGGGAAGTGTTCGAACAAACTCCTCTTCGCGATGTTGTGTCGTGGACGTTGTTGATAACAGGATATGCGCAATTAGGAGAAGCGAACCAGGTGTTTCATCTTCTCGATAGAATGAGAGAAGCTTCACAAGCCCCGAATCTCGTGACTTTCGTCGGAGTCTTCCATGCATGCAGCCATGGCGGTCTAGTGGGCACAGGTTACATGTGCTTCAAACACATGGTCCTGGACATGGGTATCACTCCTGCAATAGAGCACTATTCATGTATGGCTGATATGCTCGGCCGTGCTGGGCAACTTGACAAAGTAGTAGCCATTGTTGAGCATATGCCGCTGCATCCGAATCGAGTCATATGGAGCACCATCTTGGGTGCTTGTAGGAAGTGGGGTGATATGGAGGTGGGAGGTGAGGCATTTCTGCATGCACTAGGGTTGGATGATGAAGATGCTGCATCTTACATCATTATGTGCAATATCCAAACAGACACAGAGATGGTAAATCGAATGTAAACTGCATTATCCCAGACACAGAAGTTATGTTGCACACAATTCTTTTAAGTCTCCTATGTAGATGGGATTTCGTAGCATCGGATCTTCACATAGAGGCATTGTGGCAGTGGTAGCTGAGCCAGCACAATGGCGATCAGAATCCGGTATAAATATGAAATCTGTATTGGAACCAAATGTCCGAGTTGAGCTCCTCAAGATGCGATGGTAGATACCGACTTCCCCCGACATTTTGTAGCCGTAAGATCGATTTGGCTGTCGATATTGGAAAGGCGGCGAATTAAACTAGAGAGGTATCACCAAAGCTTGTCCATCATTAGTAGGCTATGGCAAATATCCTTGCCAAGAAGATGCTCACCTGTTTTCTGTTTCTCTTTACAGGATATAGATTAGAGACGCGTTCCGACTCTACTTTCTCCAGGAAAGGGATCTGCCTTGAATACTGCTTGTACTTGATAAAAGCAGTGACCAGAAAATCCAATGGAAGTGTGCTGAATCCAAGCAAAGAGATTGTCACTGTTTCCCAGTTAAATAGGTGTTTAGTAAGCTTATAGGCCCCATTAGAGGTGGAAGAACAATTCAACCAGAATAATCTGATTACAAAATTGTCATTACAAAGCACGGTAATCGCATCGTCACCTACATGCATTTTACCTTGTAATTGTTACTGAGGCAATTCATCAAATCTCTTGTAGAACGTATACTGTTCAAAACACTGCGGATATTTTCACATTTGCTGAAATAAAGTAACAGGAGGTGAATATGTATATAACCGAGTTGATTATACAATTGAAGTGCCCAAATGTGTCATACTCAAAATTCCAAGTGGCAAATGCCCAGAAACATTGTAAAAAATGCTGCTGAACAAATCAAAATACAATGTTTCTCGTAATTGAGCAATATATAAAGAGACACTTTCACCATCATCAAATTCTGTGGGGATTCAAAAGGAATGTCGAACAAAAAATTTGCCTCTAGTAATCCGATGACATGCCCTATTTCTTCGATAAAAGGAAATGACAAAGACGACTTTAGGCTTCAAAAGATTTTGGTATGAGTTCTAATCTCAAAGCTGATGGCTGCTTATATAAGCCATGAGCAAATAAACCTCAGATACACACCAATTATCAAGAATAGCAAGACATGGTCTAATGGAAAACATTTGAAGCAAATTTAGTAACTGTTTTACTTGCATTTTAGATCAACATGGCCAAGAAGAATAGGGAAACTATAAAACCATACAATAAATACTTTGAAATTATGGATATGTTGAACATGCACCAAATTTCGATTTGATGATACATTATTATATGCAAATAATTAATGTAATACTAGCAATAATGGTACAAGAGGACTAGTGTACATATTTGAGGAGATGGACGTTCATCGGTGAACATTAATTATAGACATTATGTCAGTAATAGAAGGCTTCTTATCCCCAACGAAAATTTTCTTTCCAGAAATTCACCCCGGGAAGTTTTCTTGAAATCGATAGCAACTGACTTTTGGTCATCTATGACCAATCTTTACAATGTGAAGAGACATTCCTCAAGAATGTTCCATCTTCCAGCTCCGGTTAGATGCAGCGATGACGGTTTCTTTAGAAAAGTATCGATGATCCTCGAGGTTGCATAACTGCCAGAACCTCGGCAGCTTGCTTTCCTAATGATTCACTTCCATGCATGGCCACGTTGGCTAGATGCATCTGCGCTTGGCTTCCATACAATTCTCTCATAACCTTGACTTTGAAAATCTTCGTCAACATTGCAATAGCCCTTTCTTTGGAGACATCTGTTCCATGGGATAATAACCCTAGAATCGGTCGGATCGCTCTCTGTTCATGCAAAAGCATGACGGCTTTCTCCAAGTTTTCCTTCTCGGGGAGAAGAGTGGAAAGTGTTTCCACAATAGCCTCGGCAACACCATCCCCATGTGAGTCTGTAAGAAGAGACACAATGTCAGAGATTACCCCTGCCTCTACAAGGCAGAAAGTTGTTTTCTCTCCACATTCACCACCATGGACTGGGCATCCAGTCGGAGGCCTTTTCAGTGTACAAAAGAAGCACCCAGATGATTTTGCAGGTATACTAAGCTGCATTGTGCTCTCGGAGAGGTTCCGCAAAGCGATCACTGCTCCTATTTTAGCAGTGGTTGTTCCGGACTTGATCAAACTGCGAAGCGCCGGGAAGATGCCGAGGTCAACCACCTTCTTTTGGATCTGCACATCTGATGGCGATGTGAATCGTAGCAAAGCTCCCATCGCATTTTCCTTCAGTCTCGCACCTCCGTTTACGATATGGTGCAAAAGCATCGGCACAGCGTTCCGCTCCATCAATTCAAGGGTGAGATTAGTTTCTCCTGCAGGCAAGCATGACAATATTCCTGCAGCTGATGCTTGGACCTCTTCCCGAACACCCTCGTGAAGCAACTTTGTGAAGAGGATGATTAGCTTCTTCCTGTTCATAATGAAGTGGCAGATTTCATTCATACTTTCCCTTGACATGGTACATAGAATCTGAACCACTGCATTTCTAATCTCAGCATCTCTATGTTCCAGAAAGGGTAAAAGTATCGCAACACCATCAGCATCCTTCAATATCTTTCTGGTTTCATGCGCATCTGGAGGATATATCAACCCTAAAATTGTAAGTATTATCTGCTTGTGTATCACAGGAGAGTTAGAAGAAAAACTGTCCTGTATCGCCATCAAGAGATCCTGTAGAATCTTTTGAAGGTCTAATTTATCGCCATTCTCGTCTTTCAAGAATGAGTTTCCATCCTTCGATACTAACCTCTGCAATATAGCAGCTGCAGATTCTCTTATACTCGACGGAAAGCATATCGAATAGAGGTGTTCCAGAATGATAGGAACAGCTCCTGTCTGTGCCAAGCGTTGCCTGTTAGTCTTATACGATACAAGATTTTGGAGTGCACATAAAGATGCTGCTTTATTTTCGAGATTTCCTGTCATCATCTCAACCAATAGTGCTATAGCTCCACCTTCACCCAGACTCTCCATGCTTTCACGTGCGAGCTCAAGATCACCAAGTGACTTTGCCATGAGTAGTTTCGATTGTTCAGAGCCTGCAAACAAAATCAAGGAAGCTTAAAGCCTGACAGTGGTATATATTCGGAAGTATTAGGTCAATTTGCCCCTTCAGCGATGTTTACATAGCCGATGTGATTTATAGATTCACGATATTCTGATTTGAACATATACCAAGGAGATGTCCCTGGAACTTGCAAGAATGATATAATTGGTCTAGTCATGCCACCTAAAACAGAGATCCCTCCTCAGCAGGCTAGATAGACTGTTTAGATGTGTGTCTAGTGTTTCTGTATATGACAAATAGGGACCAAGATTTTGGAAACGAAATACATATTATGTTAATCTCAACCTGGAAAAACTAAGATTACGATGTGAATTAAATATGATCTGAAAAAGGATCCTTGGACACTCATTACAAAGGACTAAACGTCAGCTGGAAAAATCCGATCCACATTGCTATGAAACTGAAACAATTAAGCATTCACTAATGGCAGCCGAATAAACCCCATAAACTTAGAAAGTCCCGATTTCAACTCCTTTATAGTTATTCCAATTTCTCTCATTAAAATTTGATGTCCGTGTCACGGTGTCAGCATCCTTATACGTTAGAATAAAACAGTATATAAAGAAGTTAGAAGGTCCTACCAGATTGCAATCTTTCAAGAAGTGGTATGGGCCAGTTCACTTTCGCCATCTCGACAACGTTCTCATCTCTATGAGCTAACTGCTTTAGAATCTTTCCAGCATTCTGTGCGGCTTCGACATCAACCCCCTTGCATATCTTTACCAACAAAAGGATGGCACTGTTTTCTTGGCCGATCTTCTCAAGCACTAATGAAGACTGTGATGAGACGCCCTGTAGATCTGGTTTCAGTAATTCAGCTAGTAATGCTGTAGCAACCTTGGCAATACACATGTTCACTGCAAGGTACCGGACCACGTGCTCAACTCCTCCTGCATCTACTAACTGCCTCTGATGATGAAAAATACGCACAGATGACCAGTGTTAAATCTAGATTTTAGGTTGAGAATCCAGAGACAAAACAGAAAATTTATTTGTTTTTCTTACTTTGTTTTCCTCATTGTCAGAAACTATGATCTGCAGGGTTGATAAACATTCGTTTTTGAGGTTATCTTCATTATTGAGCCTTAGGACCTCCACAACAAGTTTTACTAGCTTCTCTTCTGCAATCCAGTGTCGAATCTTGTAGTTCGCATTGCAAATTTTGCGTAAGTCTTCTAGCGCCTCTTTTACTTTGGCTTCTTCGCCCGACTCCAGTTTTCGCCTCGCATTTTGAATGCGGATGCAGTAGTTCCGATCTATCCATTCTTCAATAGACTCTCTGATCTTATGATTTGGTTTTAGACTCAGATCAGCTAAATCTTTTCCGGTGATAGGGTCAGTCTTATTGCCATTAGCAAACCACTCCTCGATGTTCGCCCTTTCGAGTGTTAATCCAGAAGCAATAGATACTGGATCTTGCATTACTTCTCTTGAGAGTGGACATCGGAATGATTCGAAAGGTTCTTGTTCAATGTCAACATTCACTAAGTATCGTTTCCCTTTATACTCTTCTCGAATACCCTCAGGCGTGCGTGCAGCCTCAGCCCTTGATAGAAGCGCGATGATTTGCTCCATGAAAACCTCTTCTTCTCTTTCCTTTCTCTCTGCTGCCTCTTCTTTCTCCTTCGTGAAGTATTCAAGCTCCTTGCTCATCTCTGTAGAATCTTCAACGGGAACACCCACGGCGCGTGCAATCTCGTGTATCAAATCATTCAAGAAGGTCTGGTCAGTTTTATGCTGCCTGATACCCATCTCAATCTTGTTCACTATCTCCAATTGTTGGTTCGACGCTCGATACTCAGCATGCATCATCTCATCCTTGAGCTTATCGACATTGTTGTGAATATCCATGGAGACTTCAGCGCTTGCCAATGAGAGGAGGGCAAGTGACTTTCCAAGATCTTGGGTTATTTCTTCGGCTTGTTTCACAATGCTTCGGCAATGCACGAGCTGATAGAACCTCGATCTTTTTCCACACATATCAATTAAGTGCTTTGCCTTCCCAACATCTTCTCCTAAAGCCGCGAGGGCCTGCCTAACGACCGGAGTATCTGCCATGTCTTGCCTCAACAAGAGCTCATTGAGGACAGGATGAATGCTGAGGATGTGTTTGGAGAGCAAAGTAAAGCTCTCTTTCTCCATGAGGACATCTTGAGCAGCAAGAGCAGTTTCAAGGATCTCATTGGTCAATATAGTAAGAACAGTGCCGATGGGCACTAGTGCCAGTAGTGAAGTCATTTGTTCCTGGCTTTGATCTCTGGTCAGACCACCATGGCAGCAATTAGCTGTAGTAACAAAGACCATCAATGTAGACTCTATACATACAAGATCAGCAATATAGAATCTATACATACAAGATCATCAATATAGACTTGATATACAGATATACATACATGCACACGACCATGCATGATGCATAGATGTGGGCAGATGCTATCTATGTGTGCATCATGTACACATGGGTATCTGTCTTTAGGCAAGGATGTATGCACATGCATGTAATCATAGCCCCCTGTTCATAGGAACCATGCCTGGAACTACTTGACCACCATCATCTTGGGGGTATATAATCAGAGACACACCCATACAAATCAACTGCTAAGGCATCAGGCAGCCTGGAACTACTTGACCACAATCATATTGGGGGTATAAACCAGAGACACACCCATACAACTAGCTGCTAAGGCATCATGCACCCTGGAACTACTTGACCACAATCATCTTGGGAGTATAAACCAGAGACACACCCATACAATCAGCTGCTAAGGCATCATGCAGCCTGGAACTACTTGACCACAATCATATTGGGGGTATAAACCAGAGACACACCCATACAAATCAAGCTGCTAAGGCATCATGCACCCTGGAACTACTTGACCACAATCATCTTGGGAGTATAAACCAGAGACACACCCATACAATCAGCTGCTAAGGCATCATGCAGCCTGGAACTACTTGACCACAATCATATTAGGGGTATAAACCAGAGACACACCCATACAAATCAAACTGCTAAGGCATCATGCAACCTGGAACTACTTGACCACAATCATCTTGGGGTTATAAACCAGAGACACACCCACACAATCAAACTGCTAAGGCATCATGCAGCCTGGAACTACTTGACCACAATCATCTTGGGGGTATAAACCAGAGACACACCCACACAATCAAACTGCTAAGGCATCATGCAACCTGGAACTACTTGACCACAATCATCTTGGGGTTATAAACCAGAGACACACCCACACAATCAAACTGCTAAGGCATCATGCAGCCTGGAACTACTTGACCACAATCATCTTGGGGGTATAAACCAGAGACACACCCACACAATCAAACTGCTCAGGCATCATGCAACCTGGAACTACTTGACCACAATCATCTTGGGGGTATAAACCAGAGACACACCCACACAATCAAACTGCTAAGGCATGCATGCATGATGTATATGCATGCAGGTTAGCATGCATGTATCGTGTATGGATAGATGGCAAGTGCGGATGCATGTTTGGATGCATATATATATGCATGCATGCAGGGATCATGCATGTATGCGGATGTGGAGGTCTGTGGGCATGTCTGTATGTGTGCAGAGAGGCGAAAGCGCTGCGGAACGACAGCTGCTGATAGAATAGGGAGCTGGATTGAGCTCGTCCAACAAACAAGATCCACGCAGGAGCATCACGGGATGCTCTCCATGCTTCCTTGTCTTCGCGCTGGAGATGCAAAACGGAACAGATCGGAAGGGAGAAAGGGGGGAGAGAGCACAGCACACCTGGTTGTGGTCTTGCTTCGCTTCACTGCAGAAGCGCCATGGCAGGGATACTGTCAGTCCTCTGAGAGCCCAGATGCTGCGAAGCCAAAAGGAGCAGGAGCTGGGGAAGGAAGAAAGAAAGGAAGAAAGAAAGGAGGAAGAAGAAGAAGAAGATGAAGGGAATGGGTCAAGTCAAAATCGCCCACATGTACATGTGTTCACGGGCATATGCTCCCATGGCTGTTGCTTCTTCTTCTTCTTCTTCTGATTCTGATTCTGAAGCTGAATCTGAATCTGCATCTGCATCTGCATCTGAATCTGAATCAGAATCTGCATCTGCATCTGCCTCTGCCTCTGCTTCTGCCTCTGCTTCTGCTTCTGCTTCTGCTTCTTGACACGGGTTCTCTGCATCAAGGCTCCAAATGCAGAGCTCCATCTCCACAGGTACTGTCTCTTTGCTAGACTCCTCCATCACCGCACGCATATGATCTCTTGCATATGCTCTGCTCCATTTCTGCGGAATTGCGCCCACAAACCCTCTCCTGCCCTCACCCGGCGGTGGAAGCAAGAAGAAGAAAAACCCTAGAACCCAGCTCCATGAACCCGCGCGTTTCTGCGAGCGGGATGCTCTCTCTCACGAATGCTCTTGCGCTTCCGGAGCTAGGTTCAGGTTCATGCCTCGCCGCTGAAGCTTCAGCTCGGCATCGGAGGAGGGATGCTGAAAGAAGCCGCTCTTCAGGCTTGAGCTTTGGCGATGGAGGTGTAGGAAGGAGGCATTCTTCCAGCTTGCGTTTCGCTTGTGAATCGCCTCGGCTTCGTCTTCTTCGTCGTCGGGAGAATGCAGAGAGATCTCGCGGTTGCGGATTTCTCGTTGAGGACTCGCAAAGGCGGAAGAGATGCTTCTGTGAAGGAAGCTCAAGCAGGATTAGAGGAAGAAGAAGAAGAAGATGTGGTGATGGTGGTTCCACTGCGAGTGTATCTTGCTGCCTCGCGAATTCAAGCATTTCAGCATTCGATTCGGTGGGCTGCCTCGCGAGCGATTCGAGCATTTCAGCATTCGATTCAGTGTGCTGCCTCGCAAGTGATTCGAGCATTTCAGCATTCGATACAGTGAGCTGCCTCGCAAGCGATTCAACCATTTCAGCATGTGATTCAGTGGGCTCAAGCAGGATTAGAGGAAGAAGAAGAAGATGTGGTGATGGTGGTTCCACTGTGAGTGTATCTTGCTGCCTCGCAAGCGATTCAAGCATTTCAGCATTTGATTCAGCGGGCTGCCTCGCAAGCGATTCAAGCATTTCAGCATGCGATTCAGTGGGCTCAAGCAGGATTAGAGGAGGAAGAAGAAGAAGAAGATGTGGTGATGGTGGTTCCACTGTGAGTGTATCTTGCTGCCTCGCAAACGATTCAAGCATTTCAGCATTCGATTCAGCGGGCTGCCTCGCAAGCGATTCCAGCATTTCAGCATTCGATTCAGCAGGCTGCCTCGCAAGCGATTCCAGCATTTCAGCATTCGATTCAGCGGGCTGCCTCGCGAGCGATTCGAGCATTTCAGCATTCGATTCAGTACCGAATCACATGAACGGCGATGCAAAAAGCTCTCTCGGAGCGAATGCTGCGCCGACGGAGGTAAAGGATCCTCGGAATCCTCTGCGGTTTCGATCTGTTCCTCGCGATACGCAAGGGCTCAGTAATCCGGGTTCCGTGTCTGATTCTTTGAGGTTCCTGTTCGCAGCAGGTGGAACAGGGGGGCATGTCTTCCCAGCCATCGCCATAGCCGATGCGCTCAAAGCTTTTCCACCATCACCACCGGTTCCATCGCCGTTCACAAGGGATATTCTCTTTGTGGGCACTAAGCATCGCATCGAATCGTCGGTTGTTCCTCGATCGGGCTACCCTTTCCACAGCATCTCCGCCGTTTCTCTGCGGCGCCCGGTGTTCCTGTCGATGCAAAACCTTCTCCTTCCATTCCGCCTGCTGCTTTCTTTGTGTCAAGCTCTGCAAATACTTCTCCGCTTGCGCCCACATGCTGTGATTGGAACAGGAGGCTATGTCTCCTTCTCGGTCTGTATTGCAGCTTGGCTTATAGGCATCCCTTTTGTTATTCAGGAGCAAAATGCATACCCCGGACTAGCAAACAGAATTCTTTCGATCTTTGCTACAGCCATTTTCGTCGCCTTCTCAGCTTCAATCGCCTATTTTCCGCACAAGAAATGCATTGTTTCGGGTAACCCTGTCAGAGCTTCATTGCGAGAGCCCATGCCAAAGACAGCTTCATTAGATTATTTCTTCCCAAATTGGAGAGATACGTTTGATGATGGTAGACGTTCTGAAGTGGGCCTTCATGAATCAGCTGAGATTGTCTTGATTCAAGGAGGATCTTTGGGTGCAAAAAGCATCAATGAAGCTGTGGGTAAATTCATTAAAGACATGTTGGAGAAGCATCCACACAGGTTCTTCATATGGCAGACTGGCTCTAAGCACTTCAGGGCATTGAAAGAAAAGATTGACGGTGATCATCAGCGTCTCTATATATCTGAGTAAACCTCCTTTCTAATCATCTTCGTTAAATTTTCTAGAACTTGTTTGGAGCTGCAGTGCATGAAAATTGAAATTTAAAAAGAGACTCTTTGTCTGGAATCAGTTGTCCCAAACCAAAATGTTTTCGAAGTTGCTTCGTAAAGTCTCTTTTGTATACCCTGTTTGAAATACAAGAAAAAAAACTGCTAGCGACACTGTTTCCATGGTGCACATCAGCTGAAGAAAATCGGCAAGAAGATTATGATAAGATATAAAATTAGGATTAATAAGAAACACTTATCTAAATTTTTTCTCTCTTGCATTGAAATGCTATGCTCTCTTATTTAGTTACTCCCTGAAAAGTTATTTCCATGGATCATCAGGTTTATTGATGACATGAGTTTAGCCTACTCAGCAGCAGACCTTGTAGTGGCAAGTGCTGGAGCAGTAACTTGCAGTGAGCTGCTTGTCGTCGGAAAGCCATCTGTGCTGGTATGTCACAAAAAAGATATTTTTGCATATGGTTCGGATCATAAACAGAAAATTTAAAACACTACGAGGCAATTCTTTTGGAAGGCATGCGTGTGTTGTTTATCATATTCTTATGCACACTAAATTAACGGATCATTGAAGCTCCTGGTGCTAAATTTTAAGAAATGATAAATACTGATAACTTATTTTAGTTCTTTATTCTTTCTTTCTGGACAGATCCCTCTGAAGTATGTTGTTGATGACCACCAAAGGAAAAATGCTGCAGTTTTAGCGCAAGCAGGTGCTTGCAGGGTAGTTTATGATGATAATTCAACCCCACGACAACTTGAAATTGCTATTGATGAGTTATTAAGTATGTGTCTTTCTAAGCAATTAGTCCTATGCATACATTGTTACGCATGATAGTCCTACATAAGAATGCTGTGTTTCCTTATACTAACTGTTCCAGTTTCATGCATTCTTTCATAAATAAGAGTGAAGATTTCAAAGTTATACACAGAGTGCACCTTCTAAAACATCGTATTTTAAACTTTTTCTTGTCTATGATCCCAGGCAATAAACAAGTGTTATTACAAATGCACAAGAATGCCTCGAAGATAGCAACTATGGATGCATCTGGATTGATTGCAAAAGAAGTGTTTTCTATTGCTGAACGACATGCTTTGAAATGTCAACAAGAATCAAGATAAAAAATGGTCGAATATGTTGGAGTAGATAAATCAATGTTAATATCATCTGTGGAAGTCAAATGCCACCTATGTTTTGCCTTGAGTGATGAAAGCCATGAGATAGCTTATTGATCTTGCATATTTCTTGCTTCATGTATCATTTTAGTTGCTGAGGAAGTCGTGGATTTGAGGAAACATCTAGTTGAGAAATATTAATTTACAGATACAGGTGGATTTACAAATGCCAATCAATGCTTTTCCTCAAAAGACATGCTTTCATTTTCTGCACATTCGTATCTATCACACAGCCCTTGGGAGAAGACGGCTGAAGTTTGGCCCTACTCTTGATGCTCAGAGTTTGCTTCCTTTTTGGCGTTCTCTCCCTTTTTCCAATGTAGCAGACTGCAATGCATGCATGGGTGGATCTTACTTTGGCTTCCTCGCTTGAAGCAAAATGGAAATAAGGTTCACCTTACCATGCATGGTAGGAAGTTGCCACATCTCATTTGCAATTATATTATAGCTAAGGCTTGTACGCTTAACATGGAGGTTAAAAAGAAAGATTCCAAACAAACTCTACTTGTTCATAGTATGTCCATTGTGACGAGTTAAACTATGGATTCTGTGGGAATGCAAGGAATAGCAAGTAGGACAAACCCAAAAGAACTTGTGCACACATGGGAACAGATTTTAGACTAGGAATTGATTATACCAAGGGGAATTAGCTACTACCCCATTCCATTACCGAACCTTGAGAAGCTATTCATGAAGCTAATCTATCTTCTTTGGAATGCCAGTCTTGAGCTTGGCTTCTGGTTAAGTATGGACGTAATTGAATCGACATTGCATAAATTTGATCATCCATGACCCGAATGTATTTTATCATTTAAGCTTAGTTGACACTTCTTGACTGATTCAACACGAAAAACTAGGACCTGGAATCGATCAAACATAGCATAGCCTTGAATCCAAACAACAAAGATAGCATGATTCGAAGAAGTTCAAATATCCGATGATTGATTTCGGAAAATGGTCAGTTAAGCTTTATTTCGGTCGAGTTCAATATACATTGGTGGTTCTCAGTGAAAAACAGTGTTGTAACAATGGTTTGTTATGAACATCAAAAAGAAGAAATCTGATGGTTATCACTGGCTTGTCTTCCTATCTTTCTTTGCATTCCAATAAAGAACTAAACCAAACCCCATCAGAGACATCAGAACAGTCTGCACATTTAACAGAAAGTCCAATCGGATAGTCAACATCTGAAAAACTAACAATAGTTCTTTAATTTTATTAAGATATTTATTTGAGAGAAAGCTTGCTTACTGATAGAGCTGATGGGAGCCCGACAAGAGGGTCTGAAAAGTACTTGTTTGCCAGTGCCAGCCCAAGAAGACTGCTTTGCATACCTGATATATAATGAATTAAACACCCAAAACAACACCTTGCAATTAATTCCTTGAAGATGTTCTTTTCTACGTAAATTCATGTAGAATATATGGGTTCCCTCAGCTCATAATCGACATATCGATTTCTCTTTTAGTACATCGTAGTTTGCTTATGGTTTTTACCTGTTTCAAATGAGATAGTCCTTTGCAAGCCTTTCCTGTCAGGTTCCTTGGAGAAAATGATCCCAGAAGATTTGTGTCCGATGAGGAACGCGAAGGCATGGAACCCTATGATTGGCAACAGAAGCTCGAGGCCAAATGGTGATCTCACGGCATGTATGTTTGTGGCCAATGGAGAACCCATGCATAAGCCAGTAACTATGAGTGACATGAGCGGGAGAAAAGGCTGGATCACCCTTGCCAGTGCAGGAGCAAAACTGCAGAGGAGAAAGAACCCACATTTCAAACACTTTGCAATATGCATCCTACCATGAATTAAGACACATGACGCCAAGAAGCTTCTATGGAAGTAGATGACCTCACATAACTCAAAGCACCAGGCTCAATAGCTATGTAATCTTAGCTAAGAAACCATTGGAGATGAAAACGTACTGTTTCAGTGCAAGACCTCCTGCCACAGGTGCCACTATAATCTGAGTGATGTCGAACATCATTGCTCGAGCATCGACAGGAAGTCGCTGGCCTAAGAGAAGGCGTGTGAGGGCTGGTATAACAAACACAGCTGTTGCAGTGGACAAGGAAGTCATGACAATGCTCAGAGGTGCCATGGCTGGCTCAGTTAAGAAGGTTGCATAGTTCGATAACTGTGCTCCACTCACACATGAAACTAGAATGATCCCTGACCCTGTAAGAAAAACAAGCAGAATGAAGAAAACATTGGTTAAATCATCGTAATTGAAATTATTTCACATATGACAAAATTTGAATCGATATATTATTACCAATAGCTTCGGGCAGATGAAGTTGAGAAACAGCTATGGAGGCGAAAAGCACACCGAGAAGGGGTTTCAAGACGTACTGCCCTATGTATCCTACGGCTAAGACCGAGGGTCGCTTGAACGCGCTGACAAAATCTGAGTAATTCAGATTGATGCCCACCGCAAACATCAAGAATCCTAATGCAGGGGCATAGTACCTGATTGCAACAAGAGGATTTCGTTCACAGAGCTCAGAGCAAAGAAGAAAAATGTACATCTTTCTCAACCAGCAAATCTTGCTTTTATTGGTTCACCCAAAACCACAATTCCTGTCTCTGTCACGGCTATCGAGACTGATAAGCCAAGGAAGCCATTCACTGATTGGACCTATTCTTCATACAGCCTTATTGTGACATCCTAATGCAGAGCATAATTGTGCGAATGCTTCAAAAACGGAAGCTTCTAAAAAGCTGAAGTCCTTTTTTCTCCATTCTCGCAGAAGCAGATGCATGATTGGAAACGACCATAAAACCATGACTTTCTTGTGTAAAGCTTCGAAGCTATATAGTGGTACAAAAAATCACATTAACTCCTAGAAATGAAGCTTCTCACGTGATCTCATTTGAAATTTTACCCTGAACAAGAAACTCTTACATTGGAAACAAGCATGAAATAAGGACTTACTTGTTGGTGAACCAGGAGAATGATGGTGGATAGAGTAGGGCGACGATTGTGCTCCCTAAGACCACATATGGTGTCAGCTTACCAGCCTTCTGCAGAACAGAGAGAAAATGACTCCATGAGCTCTGGGGAGTGGGAAGTTTGGTCTCAGTCGAGGAACCTGAAATGGTGTGGGTGGGGAATAAATATCTTCAGATGAAGAGCATATAGAGCTTGCAAAGCCATGAAAGGATGTTCGATCAACTGATAATGAAGGTTCAAATTTGTTCCTTTTCTGAGCAGAATACAGCTCAAAATTTTATTTTCATGTGATGGGCTGAATGGAATCAAGTCATCCGTGAAATACCTGGTATAGGTGAATGCGCCAGTGGCTTTCCTGATACCGCCTCTGCATCGATGATCTCACCGTTACTCTCCGGGTTATCGATGCCTGAAGCACGAATAGGCAAAGCCTTCTTCCTCCGAACAAGACTAATAGAAGCTGCAAAGTAATGGGAATTAAGAACAGATCATAGAAGTTAGCGTTTGTTTCAACAATGCAGACACAAGACAAATCGAAAGGGTGCAAAAGTAATGGAATTAAGAACAGATCATAGGAATTAGGGTTTGCTTCAACAATGCAAAAACAGTTTTCCTTTCCTTTCCATTTGCTGATGAATGGATGGATGTATATGTACATGCTGTACATGCATGATTGCATCTGTAACAGTCTCACACATGAATAGAACAGATCATAGGAATTAGGGTTTGCTTCAACAATGCAAAACAGTTTTCCTTTCCTTTCCATTTGCTGATGGATGGATGCATATGTACATGCATGATTGCATCTGTAACAGTCGCATACATGAATAGTTTGTGTCTGGATATGGAAGCTTGGGTTCAAACAGATGAGGGATGGAAAAATCACAGCATTCAACCAATCGGCGGGCATGAATCAAAAGAAGGATGATGGGGGGAAGGGAGGGCATTACGGCGTGCAGCAGATTTGCAGCGGTACAGCTGGGAGCGATGGCGGGCGAGGAGCAGCCGATCTACCGTGCGATGAGGAGGGAAGGATTCGATCGGGACATGGCGGACACCGGAGCTCGATCGGCAGTGGAGAAGGGCATTCATGGTGCTGGTGCAGATGAGGAAGGGGGGAGTTTTGGGAGAGGTTAGGGTTGGCGCTTGTCTCTTCTGGGCTTCTGAGGAAGCGGGGGAGATGGCGATGGAGCGATGGCGGAGCAGCAGAGCATCTTGACGGAGCAGGGGGCCAGGAAAACCATGGTTTTTCCTCGTCTTCCCTGGTTTTGCTCTTCTTCTTCTTCTTCTTCTTCTTCTTCCTTCTTCTTCTTCTTCTTCTTCAGGTTGTTGTTTTGTGAACCTGTTTTTTTTTTGGTTCGTTGTTAGTTTGAAATGGTGTGCTGAAGAAGATTCCAAGCTTTTTTGCAATGTCTTTTCCATGCCTCTTCTCTAAGGCCTTCTTCACATCCCTGTTGCAGGTCAACAAAAGAACCTTGCACACATGGCAAGCAAAAAAAGCATTAGCTTTGCACAAATCGGAAAAGAACGGAAGAAACTATAATCCATGGGATAAGCAAGCGATCGCAATCATAAATGGAAATCCAGTCATATATACGCATGTCATAATATGCTTTGGCATCATAAACCATCATCACAATACCCAGCCCATGAGAAACCACAACTTGAGATCATCTAGGATCAAGGAGTTACTCATCATGAAGAATGAGATGCAGTCCCCAAACGCACCACGCTCAAAAATCACGACAAAGAGTCGAGGACTAATCATCACATGTCAAAACAATCAGCATTCTATTTTCTTCTCACTTCGGGGCTGATTGGCATTGACGGCATTGGGAGGGCGATCCAAGGGATTGAACACCCGACGAAGGGAATATACATACATGTTACTCCTGAGTATGAAGATGAATCAAAAGAATATTCTGGAGTAAGCATTAGCTTTCCAAGTTGGGTATATCAAAAGTTTGAAGATCTCATACTTGATTCAGTGCTACATGGGAGTCCATAGTGATGATCTGCATCACTGTTTGCATGACTTCATATCACCACCACTTCCTAGCTCCATAGCTGCACAAACACGACCGCATTCTTTAGAGTGTACCTAAATTGAAGACCACAACTGCTTAGCTCCATATGCAGCAGCTGCTCACTACAGTGTGTTTCGAAGACAAGAACTGCTTAAAGCCAATCTAAACCATATTTGGTTGGTCGATCATGCATTGGGCCTACATGATCAAAGCATTACGTTTCTTTGCACAACCCAAAAAAATGCCTACATCATCATCCGAACACACCGAGAATTTCACACTTGAACAAAGGGGATGCTGATGAAGTCTGGACAGTCCATGTCTGGGATTATTTTGCTCCCTTGATTCACTTGTCACCAAACTTAACGTCCCTCGGAATTATATTGGCTCACATTCTGATCTAGTTGTGCAATGATATCTGTTAATAAAGAGAGCTGATCATCCATGTGATGTTGCTGCTCCGTGCTGTGTCCTCTTTCCTTCAACCATCCTGATAATTTTTCTTTCAACAATGACAGACCTCCTTGTAACATCTTCATGGCTTGATCGATTTCCAAAGATAATTGAGTATCTACAAACTCCATGGAAACATCTGGATCCACTGGGTCTTCCAGAGCACATTCTTGAGGTTCTGGTTCATCTTTAACCTCTGCTTGCATACGCTTAAACAATGATGCTTCCAGGAGCTCACCTTCCAGTTGCAGTGCAGTGAAGTTGTCTCGACTTAGTGGTACAGAAACGGTAACTTCTTTCTCTAAAAATTGACGGAGCGAAGACATAAAGCAGTCTTCCTCTGCTATTTTTCCTGTTTCTGCATCATATGCAAGAGCTGCATCAGGTGGTACAAATCTCCACAATTCATTCCATGATGTATGTGCTGCAAAATAACCAAAGGAAGCAAGGGCAAGATGGGCAACAGCCCAATGTCGCTCCTTTAGGGTGAAATGATAGAGTTCCCACAGTGCAGTACTAGCCGGGTCTCGTTTATCTTCAGGCAATGGAACCTTGCCCAATCCCGCAAGGGCTTCTACAAGCATAGGTTTTATTTGCATCAATTCAGTTTCACTGAGCCTGTGTTTCACTAGATGATGCAATGAAATAATAACATCTCTTATCTCACTAATCTGCATATCTTGCCAAAGCCTACAAATCACTTTCAGCGAGTGCAGAGCAATTAGAAAATAGTTTTTGTCGTTGAGATACCCAGCCTGTAAAAGTTGAACGATGACTTTGATCAGTTCACTTAATTCTTGTTTGATTCGCTGATTTGAGTGCCTGCACCAAAGATGTTAAATGTAAGGTGATATATTTGGATTAAATAGCATTCAAAGTGGAGCAAATTTAAAAGATGAGGATCATACTCCTGAATTAGAAACTCCACGAGACAGGACAAAGCCATTTCAACTGCCAAGTAAGGAAGAACCATAGACCCAGCTCTTTCAGAAACCTGACCTTGCATGTGGCTAGCCATGTAATAGAGTGTTTTTTTAATGGAGGGAATAATATTCTCTATAAGTTCTTCAGGTAAACTACTGATTGGAAAGTGTTCTTTCATCAAGATTGTCCCAAGAGTAGATTTAACGGGAGAAGAAAAGAGATCCTCACCCAAAGCAAGATCACGGATTGCAGATGTTGCCAACAGGTTTGGAGAAGCCTTCACTAATTGACAAATCAGCCTGCCAAGCATTTGGATAGGCCAATCCAAATGACTGGCTAATCTCAAGCTTATAAACTCATTTAGAATTTGAAGGAGGCAACGAATATGAACTTCTGTTATACTTGTTTCACAGTGGCGTGAAATAAAACACCAAACATCCAATATTAGCTCACGACACAATGCATGAGGATGTAGAATGTTGCAGAAAAGGAAAGCTTCAGCTTCCTCCCATGCATTTGTATCGGCGACTGTTATGAAAAAGATTTGCAATGTCTTCAATATAGTAATATAGAGGCACTGCCATGTTGCTTTGGCTGAAGATTGTTTTACTAGAACATGCAATTGAAAAACTTCAGGGTAGACCTTACTTCCAGAAATGATCTGGAAAATAGAATCGAGCTTCTTAACAAGCTCGAACAAGACATCTTCTCCATACTCTTTACACGATCGCAAGAGACCCAAGAATATTGTGAGCCTGCTGACCTGAACTGAAACTTCTTGGTCAGAAAGTATATTCGTTATTGCTTTTTTTGTTTCACGCCCATTCCCGTTTAACTCTGTAAATATACTGTCGCCATCAATTCCAACTACGTTCTCCAGTATTAGCCGCTTGTATGAAAATGCCAGCTCTGAAGAGCTTAGCAGGGTATGGAGCAAAATATACAAACTAGGTTCCACAGTCTCTGCAAATACCTCTGCTGCAAACCTTAGAGACACGTGTTTACTCAATTCATGCCCAAAAGCTGCAATCTTACATCCACATGCACCTATTTCTCTGAACACAGCAGTTGCCTGATTTGGATAACTAGTAGCAATGCGAACTGCATTGATGAGAAAGAATTTCACTGGAATGCAAAGTCTTTTAAACTCGGCCACTTCAGAACCATCACATTTTCCAGTAAGAAGGAGTTTACAAGTCTCTGCAACAGTCTCTAAGGAGTCAAGGGTACAGTGAATAACAGCCACAATGACCTGTTCTATATCAATGAGGTTGGAAAAGGCTTCTCTCCCTATGGATGTTTGAATAAGTGCGATAACACATTTCCATGCTATGTTTAGAAAGCCAACCCAATCTTTTCCATTCTCCATGGCAAAGCACCCAAGATCTACAAACATTTTGAGTCCATACCGGACAGTGTGGACACGTCTATCTGAGTGGGTAGCAAAATTTTCAAAACCTTCCTTGTTACAGGTAGAGAGAAATGATTCACGCAGCCTCAATAAGACTTTCAGAGCTGAACTCAAAACCTCTGCTGCCATCTTTTGAAAAGTATCAAACACCTGACGCTTCTGTATTGAACAAGTGACGCAGCAACATAGGATACAAATGGCACAATAAAAAGGATGTTAGGGATGTAGTCTTCTGTGGGGGAATCCTCTTATACACTTGAAAAATCAGCACAGCTTACGAGGGCAAATGAACAATACAATGCTGATGATTGACAAGCAAAGAACAGGGCAGAAGGTTATCCATCTCGATGGTTCATTATTTTCACATACATATCTAAACACACAGGAATTTCACTTTATCCTAGAATGCAATAGCTAATACAAACACACTGGTAAACAGGATGCAAAACATTCTGTAACATCCCTGGTAATGGATAGAGCAAACAAACACATGTTGAGACTTCCAACATTAAAGATGTCTGTGATTACCTGACTTTGGAAGCAATATAGCTTGAGACAGTCCAGGAGTTTGCACATGTATGATTCAACCCTACTAACAAATTCATTATTTTCCAAGAAAGGGCAGTCCCCCAAACAAGTGCAAATGTTGCAACTAAGAGAAAATATCTCCTGTGAGACCTGCAAGTAGAAGAAATAGTTTTCAAATATCTTAATAGAGAAAATAAAATGCCAAGAACGTTAAAGGCTCTACAGAAATGTCATACAGACACATTCTACAAATGGACTTGAGTAGTTGTGCATTCAAGTTACCGTAGTTGACATTACTAGTCAAGATTTCACCTGCCATTATGGGTGTTGGCAGGAATAAAACTACAAGCTTCTGGTACTCTCTAATTTGATATAACTCAATCTATTGATGACTCCTCAAATGGCAATGAACTTTTTTTTATTTGCCAATAAAAAATTTAGGAACAATTTTTTTGTTTTTTAACTTTACAATACAATCTTACAAACATATCCATCTGATATCTTCCAAAATTATAGGTGATTTTTGAAAAAATGCGTACGTATTAACTAATTACCAGAAGCAAATGTAAAAAAGGGTGAGCTCTCAACATGACGAGACCTTAAAACAACTGTATAACCAAGAGATACCTACAATCAAATTTTCCTTTCAATTTCTAAACTCCTTTGTAAAATGTGGGATTATTCAACTTCACATGCAATTTTCTATTCCCATAATTTACTTATTCTTTTACAACGACCCATGGCTGAAGAATAGTCTCAAAAAGAGGCTGTAACCATATGTACATGCAATGCCTCGACTGACACCCAATTCCAATGCTTTCGCCCACCTTTTCAGACTCCGGGAGTCTTAGTTCAAACCTTGTTTCATCAGCTTTCGTAAACCATTCCAACATCTGGAAACAGGACATGAAATTTCACATACACTAGCAGAAATATGAATACCTTTGATCCAAAATTCAGACATTCGCATTGTAAATCATTTTTTCCTTTGCATTAGTTTTTTTACAAACAAGATACCTTCAACGCAGTACTAATAATCAAGGAGGAGGCTTCAATATTTTCTTGTGGATAGGATAATTGTCTTTGCAAAGCTTTGCAGATAGAAAGCAATCCATCACTCTTCAGTGATTTCAGCTTCTCGTATTTCAACCAATCATTCTGAAACGTGATATTAAGGAAAATATCTGCTGATTCTGCTGGTGCATTCTGCTCAGAAAAGCACAGAAATTATATAAATTTCATTATTTTCATCAAAGCAATAATTTATTTGCAAAGGCTGCAATTTTTCACTTCAAAGGCCAAATAACATCATGATAATTTGTTTAATAAGTTTGCAGAGAAACTTCACTTCAAAGGCCTAATTGTATTACTGGGGAGCGAGAGAAAATAGAATTTACTTGCATTTACCAGAGGCCATGACTGAAAAATGAGATGAAATTTATTATATTTGGTTATATTAATAATCAAATCTGATGCAATTGGAAAAATTCAACTAGCAAATGAATGAAAGAAGGCAGCTTTTCTTGAATATCAAGTGAATACGTTAATGTGCTTGTGAGGGGAAGATAACCCTATTTACACACTGATCTCGTAAGTGTAGGGTTAGTAAGCTTCGCAAGTCATTTCCTTTAAACATGTGACTAAAGAATGTATGAAACAAAGTGTCAATCTTGTGGACATATTCACAATCCACGGTGACATGTGAACTTGTCAATTGTGCTAAGAACTGCATATGCCTGCTCCAGTAAACTTGCCAGCCACGTAATCAACATGTTCACCGTGGAAAAATGGAGCAGGTAAACTATGAAGTAACAAATGTCTACTGTGAAGAAAGATAGCTTAACATGGTGAAGATCCTCAAATATTTTCGCATGAACGTGAATAATATCTATATTCTCCATTTTCTACACATAGGTTAGATTTAATTTCAATAATAAAAGCTCCTTAAAAGCCTTAACAATTTGTGAGGAAGAGTGAAAAAAAAAACATATTTTTCCACTTTGAGCGCGTGCGTGGATATGTGTTCAAGGTCAGTTTTATCTTCTTTACCATCAAAAGGATACATCCAATATACCTAATATCTGCAGTGATTCCGAGTAGCTAGTTGGCAGATATTCTGCGAGCCAATGCAGAGAACGGAAGGCATCCTCCTCGTCCTCCACCGCCTGAGAAGGGAAAGAAGCGGAATCACTTCTCCAAGATATGGTGGATGAAGAAGAAGACGATGATCATGATCATGATGGTGATGATGATGATCCGGCATTTAGATCTTATAAACCGGAGATGAATCGACAATGCATGCAAAGCTGTGCAGGTTAGGTAGGCGTATACAGACAGACAGGCGAGCAGAGAGAGAGAGAGAGAGAGAGAGGTGCTTACTGCTTCTTCGCGATCTCGGAGCTTCTGCAGAAAGGAAGCCAAGGCCTCGCTCGCCATTTTTCCTTCGTCGCGGACGATGGAGGATGAAGAAGAAGAAGAGGAAGAAGAAGAAGAAGAACGAAGAAGAAGGAAGAAATTTCGAGCGCGGGAGAGATTTGCAAAACAAAACACACACAAAAAAATTTTGGTAAATAAAATGATTTTTTATTCATAAAAGAGATAAAGAAGAAAGGGTTTTTTTTTTAAGGGGTTTTTGTGAGGAAATTTACCAAAACAAAAGAAATCCTAGAAAAATTATTAATTACATTTTAACGCCTGTTAAAACTAAAACATTACAAATTATTATTGACAAGCGCCTGTTATAACTAAACATTACGATGGTAGTATATTTAATGAAGAATTACGATGGTAGTATATTTAATGAAGAATTACGCTGGTAGTATATTTAATGAAGAGCATTTCCCGGTATATCAGGGGGACGAACGTCTCCAAAGAAAGGCCGAATGCCGAGAAATTGAGTGCGAAACTGAAGGCTTCCTAACTTCGATTGACGTAGAGAAAAGAATCCGATCGAGAAATTTCAGAAGATAATTGATTTGCAAAGAATTTCAAACAACCTACCAGAAGCCGTCACTGATCCGAAAGGGAGCATGAAGTCTCATAATATATTTAATGAAGAACATTTCCTGGAATCAGGGGGACGAATGTCTCTAAAAAAGGGCCGAATTCCGAGAAATTGAGTGCCAAATCGAAGGCTTCCTACACTTAGATTTGCGTACGGAAGAATCTGATCAAGAAATTCGGAATGTAATTAATTTGTAAAGAATTAATTGCAAAACAACATATCGGAAGCCTTTACTGATCAAAAAAAGATCATGAAGTCCCATAATATATTTATTGAACAACACTTCCCCGCATTAGGGGGACAAAAGCCTCTAAAAAGGGTCGAACGCCAAGAAATTGGATGGGAAACTGAAGACTTCCTACACTTAGTTCTTACTTAAAGAAATATAAAAATGAAAGAATTAGGTAGGACAAAATATTGTATAAGATTGCAGCTTGAACATACCCCTGAAGGTATATTAGTACACTAGTTGACATATATCAAAAAAAATATTAGAGATGTTTATTATGAAAGATTTATATCCAACAATAACTCCCATGGTAGTAAGATCTCTTGTTGTAAAGAATGGTCCATTTAGACCACGGGAAGATAATAAAAAAATATTGGGACCTGAATGTCCATATTTAAGCGCCATAACAGCATTAAGTACCTTGCGAATAGTACTAGACCTGATATTACTTTTATTGTTAATCTCTTAGAAATATTCAACCCAGCTCCTACTACTAGACATTGGATTGACGTTAAACAAATTTATCGTTGTTTATATGGTAGACAGAAACTTGGTTTATTTATTAAAAAAAATCAAGACCTAACCATAGTGAGATATCTAGATGTTAGATATCTATGCATACGTTTCATAGTGATGGTACAACTATCACGTGGAAATCGGCAAAGCAGACGATAGTGGCGACATCAACCAACCACTTCGAGATTATAACAATATTTGAAGCAACTAAATAATATATATGGTTAAGAAGAGTGATACATCATGTAAAGAATACATGTGGGTTGAATATCACTCATACACCAACTATCATTTACGAAGATAATTCCGTTTGTGTTGCACAAATACCAACGAGGTATGTAAAAACAAGTCTCACAAAACATATATCACCTAAATTCTTCTATATTGATGAATTGCAAAAGAAAGAAGAAATTATGATAATTCTCGCTGAGACTAGTGAAAATGTTGCAGATTTATTTACTCAGTTTTTGCCAACTAATATTTTTTAAAAGCTCGTGTAAGGTATTGGCATGAGAAGGATGAGAGATGTGTACAAATCATGGAAACAACACTACCTTGACATTGTCCCATTGATACTAATCTTGAAACTCAGTATATTATTCCTTATTCCCGAAGAATGACAGAGTTATCTTGTAGATTAGCTTGTGGTTGTACTTTTTTTTTCCTTGATGAGTTTTCCTTGAAGTTTCTCACATTTAGGCTTTAATAAGATAACGATTCAATATAAGTACCATGTACTATGTACTCTTTTTCCTATCGTTTTTTTTTCCACAGAGTTTTTAGAAAGAGATTTAATGAGACATATGTATAATGCAATATTCGCCCAAGGGGGAGTATTACGAAACAAAGTGGGTCACAACCTACACCCTATTCTTCCATTCCACACCCTCAATTTCTGCCCTGGAACTCTACCCCTTATTTCTGGGGCATGGGCTCTCAAGCTATATCAAGAACGCAAAGCTCTCATTCCCTCATATTTCTGGAGTAGGGGCTTGAGGTGGGCTTGTACCAAAATAACTCTTGTCAATTAGTATATACATATACACTGGCAGTGTTATGCGAAGTGTTAGAAAGTGAGAGTGTGTGCGTGAGAGATCATCAACAACAGTATTATTACAATCGTTCTATCTTTCTCCGTCTGTCTCGATCCGTGCGTAGCTCAGGAATTCCACTGTTCTGCGATACAGACCGATTACGAACGACACGTTTTACAACAAGTTAGCCAGATCTGAGAGTAAAATACCGATACGTTTTACAACCAGTTAGCCAGATCTGGGAGTAAAATACCGATACGTTTTACAACAAGTTAGCCAGATCTGAGAGTAAAATAGTGATGTGTTTTTTCAAACTCTTCATTTTTTGCCTTCTTCTTCTTCTTCAACTCTTCAATTTTCCTTCTTCTTCTTCAACTCCTCAAATTTCCTTCTTCTTCTTCTAACTCTTCATTCTCCCTTCTTCTTCTTCTTCTTCTTCTTCTTCTTCTTCTTTCTGTTATTTTCTGCTTCTGCTGCTTCTCCTCCTCCTTCTGCTGCTTGCAAGCTACCATGCCCATCCTTCGTTCTGCATCCCCCAACCGCAGCAACAGCAGAAGCAACACCAGCATGATGCAGGAACGGAAGGAGGAGGAGGAGGAGGAGGAGGAGGAGGAGCTCCATGGCGGGCCTCAATCTCATCTGCCTTCACCTTCACCATCCGCTTCCCCCCCTCCCCAGCGGCGTAGAAGCCTCCGCTTGAGCGAAAAGGTCTTCCCCAGAGATCCAAACCTGTCCCGGGCTCCGGCCCCTACCAGAGGAAGAGGATCACGCAAGCCGTCCCAGCTCTCCCCTGCTCCCGTTGCCCCTGTTACAAACGTCGATCGAGGAGAGCCTTATCTCGGCGACATCAGAGATTCCGATAGTGATTCGAATCGCTCCCCCCGGCCGCGCTCCAACAGTCGACTGCATCGTCCAGGTCGAGGCCGTGGTAAAAGCCGCACCGGATTTTCATGCGGCAATTCATCCATTGATGCTCCAGGTGAGTTTGATTCATTTCGTAGAAAAACAATAATCATAGTGTATTTGTACAGACAGTTAGTGTTCACAACGTGATTTGGTAGAGACAATTTATGATGACGATGGTGGTGTTGGTGGTGTTTGTAGAGGCATTTTGTGTTCATGATGTGCTTGTTAGAGACAGTTGATGATGATGATGATGATGATGGTGATGATGATGATGCTCATGGTTTTTGTAGAGACAGTTAATGCTAATGGTGATGATGTCTATAGAGACATTTAGCATTCGTGTTGTGCTTGTTAGATGATGATAATGTGGTGTGTGTAGCGACAATGAACGATTTTGATGCATTTCATAGAGACACTTATTGATGATTGTGGTCGCGTTTGT
Organism: Azolla pinnata; assembly: GCA_037176905.1. Lineage (NCBI taxonomy): Eukaryota > Viridiplantae > Streptophyta > Polypodiopsida > Salviniales > Salviniaceae > Azolla > Azolla pinnata. Next base: position 37,482 of record JBBBWG010029087.1, read on the forward strand.
AGAGACAATTTATGTCTATGTTCTGTTGCTGTAGAAAGACAGTTAACGACGATCTTGGTGGTTGTGTTTGTAGCGGCAGTTAATGATCTTGTGTTTTTATTGAGGCAGTTGTTGATCTTGTGTTTTTGCAGCTACAGTTTGTGATATTACGTCCACAACACCGATTAAAGGGCTTGATTCAACTTCAGAAGAAATCACAGCGTCCAATAAATGGCCAAGGTTTTGCGATACTAGCGATGTAGGTGCATCAAAGCTGTGTGGAGATGATGAAAAGCTGGATAAGAGCTATTCGCATCAAGAAGCTCTGGTAGGCACTTCAGGAATGTCTGAAGATGTTGGTCAGCTGGAGACAGGGATTTCTCATAGAGTGGATTTAGTTGAATTAGACTTGTTTAAAGATGATAAGAAGCTCGGTGTGCTAAACACTTCAGAGATGTGTAAACACAATGAGAAGCGCTCTGATCATTGTTGTGAAGTTGAAATCTACGAAGACGATAAGCTAGGAGGTAATGGGTTTCTTCACAAGAGCATTGCTGCAGGGACATCCGAAACGTACCAAGATGATGAGAAGGTAGCCATATTGATCGATTTAAGAGGAGAAGCTTCTGAACAGAAGGATGAAACGATAGGGGCATCCAACACGCCTGACAAGAAAGCAATTGATGGAGAGAAGCTAGGCATTGATGTTGAAGCTGAGGAAGCTCAACTTGGTATCGTTGCTGAAGGCATGGAAAATGGGGGCAGATCACATCAGGAAGAGGCGGGTGTGGCAGGTCCATCGGTAGTTGTTGCTGGGGAGGGTGATCACGAGAGAGTGTTTCTCCGAGCAAATCGCCGTGGTCGGAGGAACAGAGCTGAAGTTTCAAGAGCCAGGTTCTTACAAATAGCTAGAGAGAGAGCTTTCCACTTTGCCCATTTTGATGCAAACGGTGATGAAGCAGTCGCAGGGAATGGTGGCAGAAGAAGCCGACGCCATCCACCACCATTGCATCATCATCATCATCATCATCATCATCAACAACAACAACAACAACAACCTGGGCCCCAGGTGGCACAAGCTGATTGGCCAGGGCCTTTTTCCACCGCAAGACAATTGGTTGAGAATCGAGCTTTGGCCGCTGCTGCCCGCCAGAATGCCGTCAAGCAGGAAGCCAAGTCCTTGTTGGTCGAATGGCACCCGAGAGACTCAGCGGATGCGTCTTTCCAACGAACGAAACCTCGCCCTTCTCTACAAGATCTCTGTCTCCAGGTCTTATCTAGCAATGCGGAGCACGTAGCTTCTCTGGAAGGAGTGCCGGAGTTTATCCGCACGCTCATCAGCGTCAGATTCTGCGAGCACCGGAAAATGGATGCGAAAACCCTTTCACTTTTCTTTCAGGGCGCGCCGACTGAAATCAGAGCACCAGATTGCACTCAAGTGCCAGAGGCAGAGATGACAGAGATGATGGGACAACTATCTGCAGAGAAACTGGAGGTAAGCTATAAGAGTTACAAAGTTAGTAAGACCTAGTACCTGATAAACTAGAGTATAAAAAAAAAGATGCAATTTTTATGATTTCTTTTTATGTGGTTTAAGGGTTTTCAATCCTCCAAATATGCTCTCCAAATATCCTCCAAATGATTGGCTCTATGAAGTTTGAGGCTCTCAGCTATGTATCATGATTTTCTGAACCAGGAATTGCATCTCGGATTCTGTGGACGAGCATTATCAGAGAAGTGTTTGCTAACAACAATCTGCAAGTCATCTGACACTTACCCATTGAAGTCGATCTCCCTTCGTGGGGCATATAGGCTTACAGACAAGGGTCTCGAATCGCTGCTGCAGTGCTCACCTCAACTTTTGCATCTCGATCTTAGTTCTTGCTCCTTCTTGACTAACACGGCCTTGAAAGCCATTGTCAGATGCACTTGTGGTACCTTAGAGTCTCTGGTGCTGGATGGATGTACTAATCTCAACGCTGAATCGATAGTACATGACCTGGTGAAGCTACAGAAACTGGAGAAACTTTCTTTGTCGTCAGTAAGTGGTGTTACCGATGAAGTTGTGAGTGAGTTGTGCGTGCAAATGGGTGGCCAGCTGAGAGATCTCTGTCTCGCCCACTGCATGTAAGGAAGGATCACGCATTCTCACACGTTGGTCTACTAGAGAACCTTTCGTCATTTGGTCTGAAGTTTCGATTTGCTGATATTATCTTTTGCAGCTCTTTGACAGATGCGGCGATCGCTGGGATTGGCGCCTGCTGCCCTTCCCTTCGACAGGTGAATCTATCACACCTTTCTCTTCTGACGGATATAGCCATTGCCCATATTACCGATGGCCTTAGAGCACTTCAAGCTCTTGATTTAAGGAGATGCAACTTCAGGTGTGACCTTATGTTAATCTGTGGTTTGGTAGTGGAGCAAATAGAATGCTAATTTAATTACTGCCTGTCTACCAACGTAATCAGCGATGAAGGAGTTGCAGCATTTGTTACTGCTTCAGGAGGATCACTTGTGAACTTATCACTAAACTCAGTGCATCAGGTATGTACAGATAATACACACATACATTTGTATGTACATTATATTAGCCTTTAGGGGTGTGTTGTGTGACCTTGCTTTTCCTTTTCTTCAGGCTGGAGAGCATACCGTGCTAGCACTTGCGAGGCACAGCAATGGAAGTCTTCAGCAATTGGACATGTCGTTCTGTAGATCTGTAACCGATGAGTGCCTTGGATTTCTTGCGGACTGCTGCCCACAACTAACGGTGCTGAAGCTCTTCGGGTGCACACAGGTACCCACAATGAGAAGGAATAGAAGAAATCTCATGTCAGATCTCTCTCTCTCTCTCTCTCTCTCTCTCTCTCTCTCTCTCTTTCTCTCACTTTTTTGTTGATTTCTCATGAGTTTGGCCTGTGTTTTTCAGATAACCGAAAAGTTTTTGAAGGGCCACAGAAATCACAATTTGACTGTTGTTGGCGTGTAGCTCCGGCAGATATAAAAATAGCGGAAATCCACGAGAATATATTGCGCTATGTATCAGTAGGTGGTACTAGTGGACTGATTTCCTGGTTGGAAATCTTTGTCATTCTAGACAATTAACATCTGGATCCTGTGAAATGCTCTGCTTGCTACCCATGAATCAGGCGCTGGTGCAGTTTTTGAGTCGTGTTTATGTTGTCTGGGAAGCCGATGAGCTTGGTCTTTTGGAAGTTTGTACATGTTCATCAGATCTTGGCATTGGATCAGCAGCAGCAGCAGCAGCTCCATCATCAATAGATAGAAAATGGATCGAATCGCGTCTACTTTTCACGGCTTCAACAAGCATATGCCGGTGGCTTGTAAGTGAAGTCATCATGTTCATGATCTCAATACAAGAACCATCTTTAGTGTCAATGGCTTCCATGCAGTGTAACAAATGAATGTACAAACATCTTGTTAAGTCGGTGTTCATAATCCGAAATACAGAATTATCTCGGGTCGCATGACGTGCCGTATGGTTCCAATGCTTTTTTGTGCTTCCATGTTGTCTCATCAGTGCAAGTGCGCCGAATGGATGGCGGCAGGATAGACTTTGGATGCTTGGAAATTCATGGGATGAATGAATTCTTGAGCCCTTGAATCAATAAAAAAATGAGCTCAGGTGGAGGGTTTAGGATCATGCAAAAGCTGTTGAAAACCAACTAATTGTACTCTGTTTTTGGCTCTCTAACTAACTGCAGTGTTGTTGGATCTCTATTTTCAGTTGAGAACTAAAGTAAACGGCACTTCGGAAATGCGGGAAGAGCTTCTCGGCAGTGCTTTGCTTCGATTTTGATTTCGGCCCATTTGGATGTTGGTGTCAAAGACTTTTGAGGTTAACACACAATCTCAAACGTCTGTTATACCGTCGCAATCTTGTTACAAATGATTGGATGTATCGAAAGCCGCAAATTGTACGTGTATGCCCCATGGGCCCATGTCAGACCGTTCGAAAGGACGTTTATTGAATCGATTTCTGAACCAAAGAAACGAGAGGAGCATACTACACGCCCACAGACCTTTTGTCGAAGGGCCCGATGAACCTTCCTAGCAAAGCATCATATATAACCAAGACCTGAAGAGCTTGGCATTTCCAAAGAATTCATCGCCATCTGGCATGTTAAGATATTCTTTTGCCATTAAAACCCAAGATCGAGCCCAGCTGATAAAGCTGTAGCAGACGACGTTTTTCTTCTGTTGCAGAATGATAGGATTCGAGGGGGGGGAATCGTGACTTCAATAATGGCAAGCAGAACTTCGATCGGACCCCACCTCCCAACTCAAATCGGCAGAGCCCTGGAACGTACACGCATGCATGAAGAACATACATATGCCACATCCCGAGCAGCGAGGACTTTTTACCGTTCAGAAAGAGGGATGTTGCAGCAAGACCTGTTAGCAGGATCTGTTCCTCTCGAGACGGATGGGCATCTGCCGTGCTTTTTCACGTGCTGTCTGTAACCTCCGGCCCCAGTCGCGTCCCTCTCGAGACAGACAGGGAGCGGGTTCTGCCGTGCTAATCTGCTTAAAATCGAGGAGTTCGAGGCATACGCAACTTTGGCGCGGCATAAAAACACGTCTGCATTACGAGTCCAGAGCTTTTGGGATTAGCGCTCCTTGTATAGTAATTACAAGGGTTGAAAAAGAGGGGCCACGATTCGATTCTTGGATCCCGTCTTTTTCATGGAGAAAACAAGAGGCCAGAGAGCTTAGAAGCATCGGCTTTGATTGTTTCCCGATCGTTCGTCCAAAGCTACTGACAGAGAGCATCGTGTCCTATGATCATCAGATCCCAACTTCTCTGCGATGGAACTCTTTGTCGGTGCTTGCAGCAGAAGGAGAATGGGCAGAAATCCGGATGTGTCATTGATTGATCCGATCGCCGATCTGCGATCAAAAGCTGAGACGGGTGCCATGTAGCATGAATCGGCAGCCCTTTTGTTCTCTTTTTTACCATCTTTGGAGGAGCATTGAGACAAGAATCCGCAATTTACTGTGCTGATTTGGAGGAGGAAGGAGCATTGAACAAGAACATTGATATGATGATGACCATGCGTTGTGTGTCGATGATCCTCAAACTCTCATGAGCTATGTCAAACAGGAAGCAAATGTTTTCATTTCACGAGAACAGAACGAAGGGGGGCCAAGGATGATCACGGATTTTTTTCTTTTCCGCTAGTCCGAAAATGATCCTTTTCCCCCTGAAATTGTTTCCTCTCGCGAGCCCGGAAGTGTCTTCGACAGGATTTCCGGCCGATTTTCGTGTCTTGCCTGCTTTGATTTTCCTCAACAGAAAGAGGAAAGAGATCAGTGCACATTCCATGCCCTTTTTCTTGAGTAAAAATTCCACTTGGTTTCAAGCTTTTCTTCCCATCTCCATCACCATCAATCATCATCATCATCATCATCATCATCATCATCATCTTCTTCTTCTTTGCTGTCCCATATATACTTTGTGATCATAAGACAAAAAACTGTGCAGGGTTTTACAAGAAAAGATCAGCTGACTAAAGCTGCGGGGGAGGGGAAGTGTGCGCCGAACCACTCGACCGCGGCTTGTTGGCTCGGATTCACGACTCCACTGATGCAGCCGAGCCCACCGCCTTCTTTCTCGCTGTCCATATCTTCTCGTCTGCTCTCGAGCTCGATCGCGGCTTCTTCCATGTCCTCGTCGTTGTCGAGGGTTCCGCTGCCGCATTCGCTGCGTTCGCACTCGGCCGCCGGAGCCGCGTTGAGATCGAGATCGATCGCGGCGCTCGGTTCGATCCGATGCAAGCTGGGCATGGCGCTTGTGCTGCTGCATCGACCTGGATCTGGTAGCATCGGGGGTCGATTCACATTGTCGTCGTCGTCGTCATCATCATCATCCTCGAGGGGCATGGAATTGAGATCGATGTTCAGATCAAAGGGCAGAGACCGAGGATGAGGATGGGTCTGGTTCTGGTTCTGGTGCTGATCCGATCTCATGTTGTTTTTCTTCGTCGTCTTCATCGTCAAAGGGTGAGAGGAATTCGACAGATCTGACATTGCTGATGGTTCTTTGCCATCAAGCTTGCCATCGTCGTCACCATCACCATCATCATCACCATTGCCATCGCCACGATGCTCGTGCGCTGGTATCAGTAGTGGATCCATCATCCCAACAACACCTCGCGATTCAGGAGAGCATGCTCGCCTCCCTTCAGAGCTTTCATTCTGATGATGATCATGATGATGATCGTGATGATGATGATGATGATGATGATGATGATGCAAAACCGGTGTGGCAGATGCATGCTCCTCTTCTTCTTCTTCTTCTTCTGCTGCTGCTGAAGATCTCGCCTTCCTCGTCTCTCCATCCGATGATGCATTCGGCATCGTCGAGCGCGACGGTGATGCAGACCTGGTCTGCTTGTTTTTCTCAACCTCCTCCTCGCGACAAGCTTCTTTCCCCTTCTCCGTGGCACAAGAGATCCTCCGTGCCTGTGATGCCGATGATAACGAGGAAGACGATGATGATGGAGATGCAGGTGAACGATCTGTTCCATCTTTCCTGCTCTCTGGATCTCGGGCAGTGGTTGCGGAGACATGTCGCTCGCGCGTGCCCAGCCATGGTGACCTCGATGATGAGGACGCTGCGTGATCTGCTGGAAAGATGTAGGCATGAGCCAATGCACATGCTAGCTCCCATGCCTCTTGCTTCCTCTTCAACATCGGAAGACCATGGTGGTGGTTGTTGCTGCCGCTGCTGTTGATGATGATCTTGCTGCTGCTGCTGCTGCTAGTAATGCTATTCCTTCCAAGATCTTGTTGTTGCTGAAGAGAGAAGAGCTCCTGATATCGCCTGCGGCGGAGCCTCTCCTCGGCCGCCGCAAATCTCTGAGGTAGATCTGTGCCTGTGGCGGCTTCCTCTCCCTGTAGAGATGCCATAGCCGACGGATCTGGTTCATTCGCTGCTTTGGTCGTTGTGGCAGGAGGATCTCGAGGATCCAGCGCGTGGCTGTTGCTGCTGTCGATCTGGCAGCTCGGGCTAGGGCTAGGGTTAGGGTTAGGGTTGAGGTCGGCATCGCGATGATGAATCGACGACAAAGGCGGCATCTGTGGGGTGCGGATGGGACGAGAATCGAGGCCATGGCCACAGTTATAGTGCGCGTGGGGACTCCGGTGATGGTGATGGTCGGCATGTCCGTAGGCGTGGCCGGAGACCTTGCGGAGCTTGAGGTTGGGGAAGAAGTGGTCGGCATCGGAGGTCCGATCTCTGAGAGCGTGAGGAGGGAGCTCGTGATGGATCTCGCCGCCACTGCCACCGTTGCAGATGCCGCCGGAGCTGCTGCTGCGGGGATGGAAACCACGAGGGGGATGGGGACGAGGGGGATAGCGGCGATCGTAAGGTCTGCGGTGGCTATGGCGATAATGTCTGTGCGGCGGCTGCGGCGGCGGCTGCTGCTGCTGTTGCGGGGGCGGGGGGGAAGCAGAAGATCTGCTGCCGACCATGTTCTTGCCGCTGCTGCTGCTTCGCTAGGGTTAGGGTTAGGGTTAGGGTTAGGGTTAGGGTTTCTCGCCTGTGTCTGCGTCTGTTCGATCTGTTCTCTGTTTCGGCTGGCTATGGCGTCGCGAGAGCTCTGCGGTTTTTATAGGCGCACGGAAAGGAGGAAGAAGAAGAAGAAGAAGAAGAAGAAGAAGAAGAAGAAGAAAAGGAAAGCTGCATGGCGTGTTCACACCTGGGCGGACGGACAGTCCAGCTGTCCATCTCCCCCACCTCTCCTTAATTAATTTCATATCATATATTTATTTGTTCATTTATATTTATTTTTATCTATTTATTTACTGCTATTATAGACACAATGGATTAAAGATTCATGCAAGAGGTCAGGAGTTCAAATCCTGCCTCTCCACAGAAAGAAAGAAAGAAAGAAAGAAAGAAAGAAAGAAAGAAGGCGAAAACAAGGAGAATACACCAGATGTTCAGAGGTATGCGTCTCACGTCCGATCGATCTGAGGGTACTTGGGCATGCGGTATATATGTATGTATATACATATATATATATATATATACATATTTGGAGCTCGCGGTCTTGTTTTCTTGTTCGATGGGCTTTCTGGAGTATCTCAAAACATGTATGCAGGATACGCGGCAAGCCTGTTCTCGCGGCAGTCGTGGTTCTGTTGTAAGTCGATTCTGGCGGCTTTCACGGTTATGTTGTATGAGAACTTTGTCCCCCGAATGAGTCGGATTTATGCCGTTCTGTACTGCGGCACCTTACTTTTGAAGTTCGTTTTGATAGCAAGGTTTTTTTTTGTATTGTCTTGTTGTTTTGATATACACTTAAATTTACAGAAAAAAAAAAGAAAAAAATCTCCCCGCTTTGCTAGTATTGCCCCAGGTTTTAGGGGGTTTCAGGATTTAGGTCTCATCTTTCTGCGCAACCAGAGACAAACATGTCTAATTAGCTCCATCTCCGCCGATTCTGGCAGTGAGCCCCACTTCACAACCCCCCAGATGCAATGACCCTCATCTTCGAAGGTCGAATCCGGCCCGCGAGACCGGCAGCACTGCAAGTTACGTGATACGTTCTGGTTGCGAGCAGCAACGGTGGCTCTCGATGCTCGAAGATTTTCTTCTAGCTGGCGAAACGTCGAGTGCATCTGTGAGGGGTTTGTGAGAGGAATGTGATTGAGAAACGTCGGGCATCGTAGCAGAGCGCGATACTCGGATTCTCAAGCTTGCGGAAACCAGAATACAATAAGAGAAGAGAAGAGCAGATAAAGCGGATGAATCGGGTGCCAGCTAGAACTGGCTATGGCCCAAAAACAGCATCTACCTGCGGCGGGGGATGATGCAATAATGTAGGATTACATTTTGGAGCATGTGGCTTAGCTAACACCAGCAGAGGGGTGAGCAGTGGGGACCACGGCATCTCAGACTCTCCGTTTTTATGCTGCGGTAGAGAAGCTCTCCACAGGCTCCCTCTGTGGCGAGCTCGATCGGCAGAACATCGTTAGCTCGATCGGCAGAACATCTGGTTAGCGAGAGCAGTTCGGGAAGAGCTTCTTGGTCAGGTTCTAAGGGTGGCCAGCTTCGCCAGATCTGCCGGAGATTAGTAATATACTAGGATGAAGAGCCCATTTCCTCGACGAAAAAGACTCTTTGTCTGTCTGTCTGTTAGATGCCAGATTCCATCCACTCCTTTGAACATGGCTATGGCTAAAACATGTCATTGAGTGACTTCCCACCATTTCACAGCTTCTTCCTGGCAACAAAAGAAGAAGAAGAAGAAGAAGAACAAGAATAAGGGGGGGGGAAAAAAGCTTTATAATTTGGCAAAGGAACCTGGCATCGCGGGCATGACCATCTCAGAGTGACCCCGCCGTTTCAGACACGTTAACACGTACACGTTGCTTCATCGGACGCCCCACACCAGACACAGCGGTGGTGCTTCCTCAGTGTTTCCTTTTTTCGTGGTTCTTTCCGAGAGTTATGCCCTTTTTCCATCAGTTAGCAATGGGAAACCAAGATTAGGAGTGGCAATATGCATGCATCTGGTTGATGCCATCAGGTACCTCTGTTCGCACACGAAACATGTCATCAACAACACAGGTAGCGATTGTCTACTTGCTTCCTTGGCATGCCTTCGAGAGCTAGACCTGGTTTGTTTGAGCTAATAAAGCGGCAACGGATTGACATGCTTAGATTGAGAGTGGGGTGTTGATTGGATTTTTCTTTTTCTACGAGGATAGCATTTTGATTGTTAGTATACAGCGGGTTGATGCAGTGGTCGGTTTGACTAGTTGAGAATCGGTTGCAAATCGATTGCAAATCGATCAAGAAGTTTAAAACCTTTGATTACTATCGCAGTGTAGGACGGAAACGCTGGGTCTTTAGACCAAGAGAGAGAGTGTGAGAGAGAGACAAGTAGAGAAGAGATACACAGATGAATTAAAGAACAGAAGATAATTACAAACGTGATCTCGATATCAATTCTAAGCAAAGATCTGATCCTACATGCAATTATCCCCCTTTCCCTCTCTGGTTAGGCTCTTATATATAGTCCCTATGAATATACAATATTAAGATATAGAGAGTAGGAAATATGATATAATAAAGTATATTTGAAATAGATTTTTGTAAGTAATGTTCTCCCTTGATTGTGATTAAGGTGAATCCCTATATTTATACATGTTCATGGGCTCCGTGTGTAAGCAAAGAATGAGAGTGGATATAGAAGAACATGATGACGAGGGTCAGGCTCCAACAGACTAGAGATTCATTTATGATAGAGGAGAGCTGATATTTCCACCCTTGAGCTCCATCGGAGTTCCAACATGAAATTCCTACAGAGTCTCCTGATGATTCTCGTTTTCGAGTTAAACTTGTTACATGGTTACCATTTGCTGGTTTAGTTTATTAGTGGAATTTGACATGTTGAGACTTAAGAAATTAGGAAGGTGAACAAATTGTCATGAACAAATAGATCAAAATAGAGCAAGAGCAACATACAAGACACTGAGAGACAAGCAGAGAAGTAGCAGATAACAAAAAACTAACTAAAGATTTATTAATTAGTTTGGGTGGTTCGGAGTTGGATCCACTCTTACTAGTCCACGAACTAAAACAATATGTAGATTTCGTGACTTACGTTGAGTAGGATCAAGGTGGACCCTTCGTAGTTATACATGCTTGTGGACTCTCTAGGTAGGTAAAGAATATTCTGAAGTTTCACGAAAAGGTTTCTAGAAGGTTCTAAAGCTTATCGAACCTTG